>JAANSO010000962.1:0-21095 GCA_036507315.1 Lepidocyrtus fimetarius | reverse complement strand
TTTTGTTTCAATTTTCCCACAAGGCCTTAAATCTTCCTCAATCTATTTACCTCCTCTCTGTAAATTCAGAGCTATGTGCTCCTCTTCAAAACCTTATTATTTCAAAAAAAGCATTCACTCGGTGTTCACTCTGTACTCCGTTGGTACTCCGTTAAAAACACATCTTTGAAGCGGGGGCTCTATTTTAAAAGTATTTTTTCAACCGTCCATCTCGCTTTCTCCATCTTTCCAATTTGGGTTAATACAGAAAGAAAAAAAGCTTCCTCATGGCCGATACTTTTATTTCCTCTTTACTCACCCATTTTATCTGCATATTATGTGCTTATGTCAGCTGTCTTTGTTTCACTCTACTGGCTTTTCCCAGAACAAAATCAAGTTTTTTCCTACTTTCAGGAAAAAAACTTTTTAAAAACTTTTCCAACATTTTATACTTGATAGCATAGCCATTACAGTTTGCACGCATTACGTTTTACTTTGTCCAAACTTTTCAAACTAACTATATGGAGAACAATGAGAATACTCTTCCTGAAAATAAAAAAATGTATTCTTACGAGATGTTTTTTGAGTACATCATACAAGGTATTAGCTTTCTTCCCTTGAGCATTCTGCATATATTAAGAAGATGCTCGCTTATGTTCGTCTTTTTAAATTAAGGAGTAGGCGGAGGGTGATGTTAGGTATTTAACATTTTCAGGGACTTTTCTTGAAGATGCCTGAGTGAGTCTGAAAGATGAAAACGTTTTTAAATAGATGCTTGTATAAAGCTTTGGGATTTTCTACAGATTCTCATCATTGCTCTCATTTTCTACGATACTGATATTAATGATTTGATTATGAAAAGGAAAAAGATATTAGCATAACATAACATGAGTGTTTGTTGATGCTAATGCCAATGTTCATGAAAATGGAGCAGAATGCCAAGTCTGACGAGAACAGATCTACTCAATGGTTACCATATTACAAGAAAATANTGCCAATGTTCATGAAAATGGAGCAGAATGCCAAGTCTGACGAGAACAGATCTACTCAATGGTTACCATATTACAAGAAAATATTTTAAAAAAACGTTAAAAATTAGAAAAATTGAAGAACTCAACTAAAAAAGGGTTTACAGAAGGTGAGTTTTACCTAATTCACTCCGATATTTAAATTTTTTCTATATAACTTCAGCACTAATGCAGATCTCTGTTAGACGTATTTTCGCATCTAATAAATCGCATTAAACAAGCAACTTTCTCTTTCATGTATTCACTATTTTTTACAATTTGGTAAAAAATTGCACTGTCCACCCATCAAACTTTTTTGAGTAGATGAGAAAGAGGCAGTCAGAACCCTTCATTTTTGCATTTATCTCAGAAACAAGAAGGAGGACAAACCGTGTGGAATTTTGAGACGAGGACGACGACGAGGAAAGCAAGCACTACTTTCTACGGCTATGCCACCACGTTTTCACTCTCCTTCTTCCTGTTCCTCCCTTTCTCTCAACATCTGTGCGAGAAAGTTGCTAAAAACACACACAGACAAGTATTGGAAAAGAAATGAACATGAAAGCCGACACGGGCCGTGAGTCAGTTCAGTCCTTCGTTAGTCCTCCGAAACGAAGCTTCCTTTCCACCACTTCATTTCATTCTCGTACACAATCACATTCTCCTTCGTTCTGAAAATGCAGGAGTTTCTTCCAAATAATGAAGAAAAGAATATCTAAAACAAGGACAATATTATTCCACCCAAACAAATTTTTTCTGCCTCAAAGTTTCCATTTCAAATAGTGGGTTTCTTAAAACTATTGAAAGTAAATTGTAACTTCGAATCTAATCTTGATTAAAAGTTAAAAGTTTTTTTGTGGAAATTTTTATCAAAAACAAAGTTTGTACATTTAAAAAAGGGGGAAGAGTAAATATACCTGTTGTTACAGTGTAAAAGTTCAACATTCATTTCATAAGCAATTTGTTCCTGGTAAAGATGAAACGAAACTGTTCAAAGGGGAAAACTGAAAATTAATCAGTGCATCTAATTTTCCAGGAAAGACTTGTTTGTGTAATTTTTCATTTGGTGAATAAACACAGGTGAAAAGCTCTAAAAGAAATTGTGCTTAAAAAGCTCTTATTTGTTTGTGATCGTACCTGAGCTAATAAGTTTTTTAAGAACCCTGCTTAAAACATTTATCATACAGCAATTCAAAGCGTGTTATTATCTCGTTTCTTTTATGTTGTTGTACTCATACGTGTGAGCAGCCCAAATAATGTAAAAAAAAGCTTGAAAAGGGGGAGGAAACAGACTATAAATAATCTATTTATGAAAAAATCCTCCTTCATTGTCATCCTGTCAGTTTCATATTTTCCCTATTGTTGTCCATGCTAATGTGAGTAACAAGAGAGGAAAGAATCCTTTCCTGTTTCGCCCTTTCTCTTTTGAATGTCCAGACAAATAATGGATATTGTCAAATGAAAGCATAAAAATTCTGGCGGTCTCTCTCCACATATGTACTTTGTTTGTGCCGTTCTCTTTAGCTCTTCCTTATTCAACAAAAGTACTTCTAGTTGTCCTCTCTTAAATTTTTGTTGTGTGATCGTGAACGTTGATAGTGGTAGTGTTATAGCCATTTTATATTCAATTTTCACCGTCATTACCATCAGAGTATGCAGGGGACAAATAAAGTTATGCAGATAAAATGAGTGTGAATTGTACGGGATTGCATTTGATTAGGAATCAAAAACGTGTGAACGCGGCGTGAATTATGTTTTATTTTTAGTGCCCTTTCCATTTCGTCAAGAAAATAATAATCCTAGCTGTTAGGTTACGATTTTTCAGAGTCTTTGCATGCCTAATGAAATATTGCGTTATTCACAATGATAAAAGGCTGGGGGAAAATATTTTCGCCAAAACCTATTCTGGAATAAAAAAAGTAATCGGAGAATCGTCTTAGCGCATACTTTCATGCGACCACACTCACTTCCTTTCTTTTCACTTTCCTTCATCTCTCAGCTGGTGTAGACCTGTAAAAAATTGGATAACTCTGGAGAAATGTATTTTTGCGGTCCGTTCTTACGCAAACACATGTCCTTTAATACTCCAAGTATATTTTTTATTTGTAACTTTTTTTGAGAAATGGATATAAATAGCAACCCTATCTTCTCCTTCCTTCCGTCTTATTCTCCTTGGCCAAAATCGTGACTGGAACCACTTTCTCTTTTTCTAAGAAAAGAAAACTCTTTAGCCGACTAATCTCCTTGTGCTAACGACGTATGATCAAAATGAGGATGGTGATTGCATTAGGCTTCTTTCCTTCTTCGTGTCCATTATAAAAATTCAAATAATTACGTAATGCCAGCGCCAGCACTTGGAAAACTAGACAGAGAGGATAATATAATGTAATGTGAGGATATATAGAGTCCGAGCTGCCAACTCCGGAAGTTTAAATTGCTTAATAATGATTATTCTCTGCTTCCCGGAATCTCTCACTTTTCAAACAACTTGAACAAACGCTGCAACTCAACAACGTTTATTTATAAGAGCTTAAAGGAAAATGATATTGATGGTGATGGAGCAAAGTCATGCTACATTCAGACATTTCTAGGACAAAAATTAGTGAATGTTTGACGTATTAAAAAACTGGTGAAAGTGACATTTAAAAAAAGGAATAGCAGCAACATTTCTGCAAATATGTTCTACTGTCAGTAAATGTGGATGATAACTCGAGCACAATTGTGACGACAAAAGCTGCTCCTCTTCCTCCACAACAAACTCACGTCACGACATGGTTTGTTTAATTAAAAACACATTTCTTTTTAAAAAATCTATTATTTACTTAATTACATTAGTTCATACTTGAGAATTTGCACAACCCAACTTATTACATTTCTGCTACTAAATCTCATTAATATAAATTCCCTCCGTAGTTAATTAAAAATTAAAGCATATAACTTAAACATTTATACTTACTAATTGTTTCCTAATATTTGTTTCTGGGAAGAAACTGCAAATATTTAGTTTTCCTTTAAAGAAATTTACCTTTTTGCATGCACTCCCTTACATGTTTCTTGGTGAAGATGCCATTTAAATGCAATAATCCATTTGTCGATAATATTTCTTCAGCTAGGAATATACCGGACGTTCGATTTTACACAGTGAAACCTAGAACTGTATGTTTCGAACCTCCTTTTCCTTTTTATCCCCCCTTTACACAGTTCAAATAAATGCTATGAACTTGCTCATATCGTATAAGCCACACAAGTGAATGAATAATGCACCGTTATTCTCTAACGGTTATTACGTAACATTCATATAATCAAAACTTATTTCGTTGATAGTTGAAAAGTAGATTAAAATCCTATTGTGAGGGGAAAAGGTGAAAGCCAAAGGAACTTTTTAGAGTTTATACGGCTTCCTTCTATTCAATTGGAAACAAGAAAGAAAGATATAGACAATATTAGAAAGAGAAAGGTAAAGCTCGTTTTTAGAGAAAGGGGAATAATATTTACGAGTTGGTAAAAACTAGAGTTTATTCAAATACAATAATTAGTTGAATATTGTTTGAGTTTTCTCTTGTTTTCCTAGTTTTGAGAGGAACTCCTCCTTCAGTTACCCTAAATTATGTCACCATCATCGTTTTCTCTGTGTAAAATGATATGCCGTTCCGTTTTTAAACAAAAAGAGAAAGTTTCTCTGAAAATTTGCATTGACAGTTTGTATTACAAAATAAATGTTATGGTTAAAGTTATTCAATGAGGTTATTTTCAAAAAGGTGGAATGTTTTATCTTGGAATATAATACGTAACTTTGGTTATTAGGTAAGTTTTTTAGTAAAAGGGTTTTTTTATATCAGGAGTCAGGAATATATGCAAAATTGTGACTAAATCGAGAAAGAAAACCCCGCATAGATTTTTACTACTTTTCCTAAGCTTTCACTTACAAACCGGTGCAACTTTTTAAGGGAAATCGACATTAATAGAATATCATTATGATAAAAGCTTATAAAAAGCAACAACAAGTCAGCAATTTTTAGAGAAAGTTTTCCTTTACGCTCTACTTTCACCTACATTTTCTCAAATTATTCAATTGACATTGAGCTAAACTTGGGATTTAACTTGCTACTTAACTTACAAGTAATCGTAAGAAAATGAGCTTTTAAACAGGGTACATTTCTGCATTGTGCATTTAATTGAAACGTGTGGAAAGTGGTGAAGGACGTTAAAATAAAAGTATCCATAAAAAAGGGAAAAAAGCAGTCACTCATCATCGTCATCATCACAATCACTATTATTATTTCCTTCTCAAGGAAAGTAGCAGCGAGCGAGGGACAAAAGTCAGATAGATTTTTACACAAGTGTAATCGTCATCATCATAACGATTCAATAAAGGAAATGTCTTCAGCCGTCGCCACTTCCACTGTCCCCATGTTATCCTTGGTGGAAAGTAGGTTTTGCTAAATGACGATGAGAGTCTGAGTTTGACCATATTATTGTTTATGTCCAGTTTACGTTTCCATCAAAACCTTTCCGTGAGCACAAATTTTATTGTTTTCCTCCTCCACCAACATTTTTATACCTATCTCCTTAATAAAAACTATTTCCTACCGTGGGAATATTCGTCCTCCTCCTCTCTTCAATAAAACCGTGAAAATTTACAGCAAATAATAACAGCCTGAGCTTGACTGAACACATCGTTATTTGCGAGGAAGCCAACAACATAAAAAGGAAACAAGGATGGTCCAAGGAGAGAGAAATTGAAAAAGGAAATGTCGTTAATGTAAAAAACGTTGTTATATAGAGCGGAAGTACATCTGATTATATAAAAGAAAACCTTTTTGCTAAATCTCTTTTTTGAGCCACTGCTCTATATGTAAACTATTATTACTCTCGATTCCCGATCCATTTCACACATAAATGGGAATCTGTTATGACTATTTTTGTTATTTTGTTTGTTCTCGTTTAGAACAGTGAAAGCAGCGTCCATTTAGTAAAATGGTTGTTATTGCTGATAAGAAAAAGAGGTTTTTTCACTTCGCTGAGTAGTTTGGATTTGTACTTGAATGACATGAAAAGATTGAATCTCAAAATGGAAGGAAATGACAACATAAAAATTTTATTTTTCACACTACAGGACCATAGATAGTTGATTGTTTTTCATCAATTTCCTGTTTTTAACCTTTCTCCTGTCTTTTTATGAAGTGGTTCGATTTCCCTCTGAAGGATTGGGGGAGCAGGTATCAATTGGAGCGGAACTTTTCCTCTGGGAAGCAATAAATTGTTTATCCGCTGTGAATGACGTAACTTTGAAGTACTGAAAAATGCAAAATTGTTTTGTCATATAATAGCTGTCAAGGACTTTTTCATTTTTAGAATGACAAGGTTTGAATTACAAAGGGATTATTAAGTAAAAATTTATAATTCGATGTAATCCTACGCGATGGACCTATCGTTGGGCTGATAAAAGTATTTTTGAAATTACACAAATGGAATAAAACTTGTAAAACAATAGCAGAACAATGCAATAAAGAAATCCTCATCAATTTTCGATTTTGTTCTGAAATGTGCAAAGAAATAATATTATTATTGCAAAAAACTGGGAAAATGACATTTTACAATATAACTTTGCAAAACCCAACATTATTACAACTCAGCACATGATCATCATCATAAGAGATACGACTCTTTTATAACTTGCAAATGTCTCCTCAGAACAATCATAAAAGAACTTACCAAATTCACATTTTTTTTTCATGGCACGACCCAATTCTGTATTCATCGCCATTCCATGACCTTCAAAATAAAACTTTATGAGTGTAACAGCGGAAGAAGGAGAAGATGAGATGTAAACTTTGCTCCATGAAACTATTTTAGATTCAGGAGGAGTCAGTCAAACTTGCTGTCATTATCATCACCATCATTTTATAAAACAAGTTTAAAAAAGGAAAATCTCATAAAGGAAACATAGAAAATGAATGCAGACTTGGCTTTGCGTAAAATGCAGTGGAAAAAGTTAGCAGCATTGATTCTAAAAGCACTTTCTCCACCACCTCCGTTTTTTCACGACAGTAACAACGGCGGTGGTTGTATGAAAAAAACACAATTCACAGGAAATGCACCAGTAATCATTGCCAGAAAAATCTGTTCTGCTTTTTTGTTCTCATTTTGGTAATAATATCTGGGCTCTGAAATTGAGTCTAGTCTGGTAAAAATACCCAATAACATTCCTTATCCTATTTCCGCTGCAACACAAGTGTTCGTTCTACGTGACAGTAATTCCAACACTTTTGTTGAAGTGTTTATAATTATATAATCTGGAATAAACAGATGCTATACAATTTCATATTATTCAAAAAAGTAGCTTTGTTGCAGGAGAATATTAACGGATGCAACGGACAAGCTTTTGTTATTGGCAGCATGAAAAAATCCCAAAAGGGACAGTCACGTGAAAAGTACAAATAAATTTCAAGTTATTTATTGTACTTGCAAAGTAAATCGACAGTTTAAAAAAGAAATTTCAATACATCGATTTTATGTAAACTTTATGTAAAAGTAGTTTACCTTTAAGTGATCTAAAATAGTTCGTAGCCTGGATCAGGTTAAAAGATCCAAATTAGCCGTTGTTGTAATGACATATCTTCAGTATTCTAACTGGTTTCTGACTATTTTATGAATTGGGTAAAAAAGAAAGGCAAGTTCTGCTTATATTTTAACACTAACTTTAACAAACGTGTTTTTCTCTACTTTACCGCAACCTATGTCAGTGAAAAAAGGAAACGTAAGAATGAAAATATATGAAAGTAGTTGAAGAGAACTGTTTTGGGAAAAGAAAGGAAAAAGAGTTGTTTCTGCCCGGGGTTTACTTTTGGGAACATAGAAAGTTTTTGTTTCAGTGGTTTTTCTTTTCCTCTATAACTTCGGCCATTTCATACATTTTAAATTATACATGAACATGTTAAATAATATTGAAATTCCAGGATGTGTGCTTCAGAAGGAAGCCTTTTCATTCCTGTTCACTCCCACACTCCTCCATTTTTCGGTTTATCATTAATTTTGGTTGAAGGAAGAAAGAAAAGGCTATAATAAAGTGAAAAGGTTTCTCAAAAACAGGCAACACTTTAGTAACTAGTTGTTTTCCTAAATTGAAAACTGACACATTTCTAAATAAATAGCGTATTGAATAGTTAAATTAAATATTTATAGTTAATTTCATAGGAAAAGTTATTTTGAATTAATGAGAAGTAGGTTAGAATTGTTGATAATGATGTCATTAAAAATTAAGTTGACTTTTTCGATCAATATTGAAATTATTAAATTAAGGGGAATTTCAATTTCTGCGTTGCTATTATATAATGTATTTATGTACAAAAACATTAATAAAGATGATTTTTCGTCCATTTCCTTATATTCAATTATAATGACAAGTTTTTAGCTGATAAACATATATCAACTCTATAAAGCTTCCGAGAATCGCCTCCTACGTTTTTAAAAAACAATTAAAGCTGTAATTATCTAATTGTTAAAATATTGATTGTTTCCGCCGTGTGATATCCCAAAGGGAATGAAATCATATTCTTCCTTTTAAAAGTAATGAATAAGCAGAATTATTTACTATTTTTAGAAGAAAGCCCACATGGAAAGTTTCCCATTTGAAAGTGGAAACTTTTAGTTTACGGCGAGTTCTTTTTTGCTACGTAGGCACTTTCTCTTCCCATATCGTTTATTCTTTTCCAATCATTTATTTTTACGTACAATCCTATCCTCCCAATCACATTGGCTCTTCTCATGCAAAATGATTAGATTTTGTCCAGCACGTAATAACCAAACCACAACCTGTAAAAAACTGCATGAATAAAGTAAACATTTTATGTAATTATGTGAATTCGTATTAGTTAATCATCAGAGGAGAAAATTAATTATACTGATGATGTCGTGTTTAATGTGGAATTCCGCTAGAAATGGGAGATCTCTCTGGAGAAAACTCAACACTAGAAGCGCATACCAAATTAGAATGACTTGTGTTCCAGAGTGGAATTTGACAGGAGTAGAGTGTAGACATTGTTTCATTCCTGTACCTGGACAGAGTACTAGTTTCTCTAGTGAATATTAAACTGTATTAGCGGGATTTGTACAATCTGGTTTTGATCATCGTCATATAGTCATGAATATCATAGGAATACCAGTTTCCAAAGATTTTTAGATCTATGCTAAAGCTGATTGAATTTTATAACAAACCGGATAAGGGCGGATTACGAAATCATGTTCGTAATATTCAAAAATGGATATATATGATGTTGGTGATTGGGAGTACACGTATGCGACTTCCATGTTTGATAAGCCGTTTCAACTGATGGTGAACTCAATGAAAGTACCTGTGCCAATGTCCACTTTCTATTTTCTCCAATCTGCTGATCCTTTATCCGGCTCAACTCAACACAAATTCAAACACAATGGAAAGGATCAGTGTTAGAAGAACGGTGCAACCTTTTGAGGATTTCACTCACGTACTTGAGTTCCTTTCCTGTCTACTCCTATTGAAACTTTTCTGTAACATTCAGGTACATGGATAGAAAACAAAGCTATAAAGTTAGTGAAATGGACGTTTAAAAAATTAGAGCAACAAGGAATATAATCATCAACTTTTTCATTTGCTCCGAACATGTAGTCAGTATAGTGTGTGGTGTGAATGGGGTTAAGAGAGACTTTGCTCTCTCCTTTTTACAATTTTCCTTGTATAATTACACAAGGAGTAAAAAAAGTTTGGTTGAAAACGCAGCCTTTTCCTAATTAATTGAGATTGATGAGGATGACAAGTACCACTGAGCGGCATAACCAGGTAATGTGGATAAAACTAATGAACTTTTATATTCTATCCATCTTACTTAAGCCCTTTTTACAATCTCTCTGTGGATTTTGTAATAAATGAGGAATGATAATGCCCTTCGCCACAGTTATTGAATAAAGGATAAAAAACTATAATCTTTGAAGTAATATATATTTGGTCACTAGTTATGCATATATTTAAAGCTAATTTATAGGTGTGCGTGGTGAGTAAGTGAATAGGAGAGAAGCTTAAGTTTGACAAAAACGACATAATTTACTCTGTCAGATTATCTTGGCATTTCGTCCTCACTCTCTTTGACAAAAGATCTCTTGCTACCTGGTTTGGATTGCAAATGGGCTCCATTGTTTTGAGTCTGGTGATGTCATATGCAAAGATCGAAAGACTTGGATTCATGCTAGCGCCTGGTAGGCACAATAAAATTAAAATGAGCTATAGGAGATTAAAAACCATACCTACACATTTATAGAAAGTTCAGAGTCATTTATGATAAACTCTGTCGCTTCGTATTTCATTCCCTTTGAAAACGGAGAAAATAGAATTGAGTTGGAATAGAGTTACTCAATGGAGACCTTTGAGTTTTTAGGAATTATCTTTCCCTAAATGAATCATACAACTGTCATGTCATTTGTGTTTAATTGGACTTGTGGGAAGAATACGAAAAATATGATAAATCATGTTTTTATATAAAAACTTTAATGAGGACACCCTAGGCCGAGTAAATCAACGAATTGTTTACGACTTTGCTACAATTTATGCGTTTTTTACTTGGATACGTAGCGTAACCTTGTTAGATTCCCGTAAGAATTCCTAACATAGCTTCTGTATTGCAAGTCTTCATTATATAACCAGTACATAGTTCAAAAACAAAGGAATTTTAGCTTGAATTTCGTCATTCCTATAATATTACAAGTTTCATCTTTCTCTTTGCATTTTTCCAGTTTAACCTTCAGTTTTAAAATGGGAACAAAGAATGGGCTTTCTCTTCAAAAATTCATAGATCTACATACAGAGAGCCGGTGGCAAAACACGTTTCGTAAAACAACAGAGAATTTACATCAAATACAATACACTTCACCTCCTTTCCCCCTCCTCCTCCTACCACCGCAGTTTCCCTTTTTTGCGGATGCTGTTTTTGAAATATTCTATGTGAGAGTAAAAGCAACGTGCAAAATTTCTGTGCTGGAGTTGTTTTGGGAAATGGGGAAAAGAAGTACCCGTTTTTTTGTGTAAATACAAATCTGCATATATTCTCTGAGCAATTCTCGTCAATATGTATTTTTAGGTTTATTGCTGGAACGGCCCACTTTCATCATTTTTTATACTTTTTTCTATAAATAATGGATGGATCTGTTTCGGCTGGTGCTTCCGCCCTTTTTTTTGAGATCAGCTGCACTATCATAATCAAAAACACTGGCGAAATATTTTTTCAGCTGCAAGCGGTGGCTTTTTTGTATTTTCCCATCATTGCTAAAAGAAAGCGTAGTTTTGCAGTTATATGCCAATAAATAACGGGAAAGTTGCTTGTCTTTAGGGTACGCTTTATTCTTTCTCTAGAAAAAGCTGGTGACGGTACTGATAAGAAACTGTGAGCTTTCCAAAGGTATAGAAACTGTGGCTTTTTTTACTTCCTCTTGCAATATTACTTATCCGTTGGCAATGTAATTTATCTACATAAATCTGACGTTCTTGGTGGTAGTGTTGGAAGACTTTTTCTTTGTTCTTGCCATTTCATGCTTATTATGATTATTGAGACGGTCTGAAATACAACCCGTCCCTAGACACTTTTCGTTGAGTGAAAATTATTCTTTTCCTTGATATAAACCTCCCATTGGAATTCTCTTGTTCAGCCGACTGTAGAGATAGCAAATATCCCTTTCTTTTAATGAACTTACTCTTGAAGCTGCATTTTACAGAATTCACATCACAGCAACAAGAGAATAAAAATTGTATTGGTAAAGCCGTATCGCTTAAAAAAGGTAATGTACTCTTATTTTGTGAATATCAAAGACGCTCATCTACCATTTTGCATCTTTTTGTATTTCAACCTACACTAGATTAATAAGAGTTGTTACACATAAGTTAAAATTAGTTTAAATAACTCAAAGATTATTTTTAAAAGTTGGAGAAAGCATCATTTTTGTAATTGAAAAAGTATAAACAGGCTATTTCATAACGCATACATTTTGTTTACTTTTTAAAAGCGCTATTTAAAACTCGGCTTTTTAAAAGAAAAGCTATTTACGTGTATTTCTGTGTGTGATATGCACGCTGTCAGCTCCGTGACTTGAATATCAAAAACCGGGTAAAAATCGTAGCGTCTTTCTTCCCATTATAATTTATAATGTTCTTCCTTTCTTCTTCAAATGCGATACATTTTTTTAAGAAAACGAGTTTTTTAGAAAAGCTACGTGGGATGAGGAAGACGCACGAAATTACCGATCTTTCTCCTGCTTTTCCTCCGTTTTAGTCCATATTTCATTTAAATAATATCCACGTACAGGTACCCATCTTCCAGAATCAATCTACGCGTGTACTTGTATTTTTTCAGAGTAATACGAGACGACATAAATTTGTATTTAATGGAAGCTGTCGTCACTGGAAAAACCAAGACGATGTTGAAACAAGGAGAACACGGTGTTAGCTGTATGAATGGGTTTTCAACGAAAATTTATGCCCTTTCATTTCCAACGACTTTCACTCATCCTTATTCCATTCAACCGTTTTCTCACATTTTTTAAACTCGCTAGAACTAAAGTGCGTGTGATGATATGGCTTTTGAAAAGTACTTTTTCTGTGACAAGAGCTAATGTCTAAATAATGCTAAAATATTGCTTTTGTTAAAGTTTTTTAGTATATTTTGATATAATGAAGACGAGTGGATATAGCAAGCTCTGAAAAATTTTAACGCTTTCTTACCTTTTAAAAAATAATTTTTGATATGGAAATGTGAAGATACCTGGTTGCATTCGTCGGAGATGAGTTCATTTCAATAACGTGACTGCTTGTCATGTAATCATTTGATAGGATGAAACAGACTAATAAAAATGAAAGATTTACATGACACATAAAATTAAACAAAACGAACGAATTAGTTGATACTGAATGAGAATTGACAACTGATAACCAGCTTTAGAATTCATATCGAGTCAATGTCATAATTAGGTTGTTGAATATTTTAGAGTTCTAATTTATATTTTTGGGATTTTTTAAAATCTTATATTAAAAAGGTAGAACAAGTAAGTTCATTTACAAATTAGCGTCAAATATTAGTTCTAAGATCTTTAAGTTATTTTGGGCCAATTAAGTCATGCACGAGGCTATCCAATCTTGTGGGTTTGATTGTGTATCTAATTATACTATCAAAGCGGCAGCGGCGACTAATGTCTAATGATAACGTTGGTCACGTGGAAAATACACACCTGTATCGTTTATCAAACAGATACACAATTAATAGTAATGACACGATCAGTGATAAATACCTGGTTCTTAATAATCGGTTGTTAGATTGCTAATTAATCTTTAACGAATTTGTCAAGCTCAAGCATTTCAAACATTGTGTTATTAAATTCTTTGTGTAGACAGCTGCTATTCTTGCATTTTGCTATATAGTACTGTCTGTATGAATGATAAATGTATGCATTTGTATGACTTTTTCATTTGATTTTTATTTAGTATTTACTGAGTACTTTTTCATAATATGTTTACTTTGATATACGTACATACAAATAAAATGAAATCCAAACCAATAGCTACCTATCTTACCTGAAAAAGTATTATTTTGGAATATTCACGCGCTAAATATTAAATATAGACAATCTGGAAATTTATTTCCAAAACGTGTCCCATTTATATTGATTTCTAGTTTCATAATTTTGTCTATTCCGCACCAAAAAGCAAATCTAAACCTTGACCAACAAACATGTGGCGGTGATGCACAGGATTGTAGTGAAAGCTAAAGAAAGGTAACATACGGTTTGGACCACAGCAGAATAAAATAACGCTGGCTCAGCTTTGACTCGCTATTGTTTATCTACAGATCTGTGATAAAAATAGCCATGCCCTTCACTTCACAGTTATACAGAAAGAATGTTGCAAATGTCTGAAGTGAAATGATGAGAAAGCATAGTATGCAAAAACCCTAAAAATATTGAGCAAAAATCAATTTTCTCCAAATTTCTGTTTATACTTTGATCTGAACCCTCTGATTGCCAATTTTATCAATGTAAAGTAGATTTTTACATTTAAAATTGCTTTTAAGTTATATTCCAAGCTTAATGAATGGAGATTGTAGCCAACCTTGTGGAATCTACAATTTTTATAATAAATTCCAAACTTTCCCAAACTATCCCATTCACTCACGATCATTGCAAGAAAGTTGTAAGATGCGGTGGTGAAAGTATTTTTTAGAAAGTAGAAAACACAGTTTCTTTCTTGCATGCCTTCATACTTTGCGTTGTGGTTAGTGACAAATGGCTCAAATGTAATTTAACGAATGTTTAAATGAACTTCATAAATCTTGCTTTCCTTTTAATGTTCAAGCAGTTTCCTACATTCATATCCGGTCTGTAACACAATTTGTGCAAGTAAGAAGCAAAGGAAACATGGCTCCTTAACCACTACACCAGTTTGGAAAAGTTTTAGTGAAAGTTTAGTGTATTTATTAGCAAATGTTGCACTTAATGAACATTATGAATTAGTTTAAAACTAGTAATGACAAAAATTTCCACATATTATGTAATGACGTAAGTAGCTATTTTTTGTAAAAGTTATTTAATTGCTGCATCATTTACTTTCTTATCACATTCCAACACACAATTATATTTTATCAGTGTCCAATGTTAAAAAACACTAAAACTATTTTCTTCTGGCAATGGATTATGTCCCTGTAAATAAGAAAATCGTTTTAAACAAGCTCCAAAAGTTTTCATGTTTGGAATTTGCCTGGTGAAAAGTAATTTGGAATGGATCCAGCAATTACTGTTTGGTAGTGAGAAGATATCGCAGGTTTATTTATTTTCTTAAATCCAAGTGTAAAATAAGTACGTTGGAGAAAGCATTTGCTTGTGTACGAAACAAACTTTAGAGTGTTTTTGCAAGCTTCCTTTATTGCTTGAGCTCCAGCCAAAAATTGACAATTAGGAAGGAATAGAAGATGTTCATTATTTAAAAAGATATTTTTTCACTTTATCTTGATAACCTGTTGAGTCCATAAAAATATTTTGCTTAAAATTATTTAACTAATAAATTTAGATTGGACTAAATTCACTGCTACGTAATATGATTATTTACATTAAACAAAAATTAAATTGTAAATTTTGAGTTGGGCTAGTAAACAGAAGTGAAAATGCACTCATGTCCTTTAAAATACAAGTTTTTTCGTATAACTCACGGTCCTCCCTGTCATTGTAATCCTCCTCTACACAATCCTCTACCTCAACCACCCCACCAGGTTTAGTAAACCTGGAGGGATTTTATTCAATATGGAGGGAACATGAATAGGATTATTTAAATGCGAAGTTATGTTGTGGCCGCAATCCAACGGTAATTGTTTTTCTACCTGTTTTCATACTGAGCTTGGCTATACAAACAGTTTAACTTATATTGGAAATCGGTTCATCATTGTTAGTTAGATTTGCGAGTGTTGTTACTCTTGGTTCAAATGTATCTAATATGCAATGTATTTGTATTTAATTGTTATTCTAATATGGACGGCAAGTAAAACTATAATTCTGAGTGATCACAAAGCTTCTAGTTTTTAAGCGTTTTTGGGCGATTAGTAAAAAACGCTGAATCAATAAAACTTTGAAAAAGTGTCGGATTTCATTATTTTCAGAAAAATGGAAGAAAGTATTAATTATGCTTGAAAATTGCTCTTTCCGTTTTCCCTAACATCAGCACAATACACCCAAAGTTATCTCTGGCTCACATTGGCCCGTATGTTCATCTCCATAAAAAGATAATCTCCTTTTCTATGATAATGCATACTTCCATAATAAAAACGAAGTCTCAATATTTTATGGGATTCCAGGAGTTGTTTTTATGTGAGGTTTTATGTGTCAGTTATACTTTTGCTGTGAAACAGATCTTTTTCTGGGTTTCTCTGTAATGATAAAATATTTATTAAAAAGTTTTTATGGAGTTATCAGGAAAGCATTATTTTTCCGTATATTCATTCCTAAACTCCTTTCCTGTCTGTTTCAACTTGAACAACTCGAAAAACTTCAATACGGGGTAAATACATCTAAAAAGGATTGATAGGATGAGAAATACTTTGTTCAAAGTAATAAGAAGTTGATAAAGCGTTTCCCTGTCGCTCCATCATCATGGCATCCCAAAATGTTCCAACATGGAAAGAGGAGGAAAGAATACAAAAATAAAAAATTCCACCTATCCCAAGTGGATGTCTATAGGAGTTGCCTTTGTAATTTTGGAGAAAACAAGGGAGACAGGCATCAGTTCTGCTATCCTTGTCCTGTCCCTCTTTTTATTTTTGCAAAACCATCTTCTTATTATAAAGACGCCAGCATTGACATCTGACAAAGGGGAATCCTTCATCCTTATATCTTATATTGCTTTCTCTTCACATTATTCATAAGGAAAAAGTTTTTTATCACTTTTTGTACTCTCAAACAACAATTTGTTTTGAGGCTTTGAACAAAAGAAAATGTGGGATCACCCACAGTTTTTGTTTGTGGGTCTATTGCTTATTTATTATTTTATCTTATCAAATACCTTTCTGGTTTTGTGAGGATTTTCTAATTTATAACACTTTTCAAAATAAAACTTAAAGCGTTTCTTTTATAAATGAGATAAGAAATGACAGTAAACTTTCTTGCACAACTCCTTTCTCTATTTTCTGTGTTTTAAAAGTTATTGCAAAGTCAAGGAAAAGGAAAATGAAGGAGCTCCATAAAACAAATTGTTTTTGTCTCTGGTACATTATCTATTACGTCATTCCCACATAATAAAAGCGGTGGTTTTGCAATAGGTTTTCTCTGTTTCTCCTCCCTTCATCTCTCTTCTGGAAAGAGTGAGAATAGATTTTTGGATGTTGAAATATTATTTTGGTAACCCAACCTTAATAGCTTGTCATATGCTGGGTTATCCTAAAATATCATTTGTCTAATACTCCTTGTCAGGATATCATACAAGTTGGCTTCTTATTCCACTTCAAGTCTTGCTCTGGTTTGGTTTGGTTTGGTCAAGGATGCCACATAACATGCATTTCCTTTTAAAATAGTGTTCTTATAAGGACATGGTTGATTACGTAAACGATTTTATAAAAGGAGAAAGGAGGTACATAGACGGTTTAGGTCAATATTTTTCATTCTCTTTCATCAGATTTTTTTGCTGAGGTTTTTAGTTGAATTAGGTAATATATCAGATGTGAGGGGAGAGAAATGAAAGTAAATCCTGTGATGGGATTGTGAGATCAAGGTTTATCTTAATAAAGGCAGGTTTGGAGAAAAATGCAATCAATCTAAAAAAATTCTTTTCATATGCCTATCTGCAAGTAAAGATATGTTTAACACTTTTCATACTATGTTTTTGGAAAGAGAAATCAAAAATAGAGATGAAAATCAAAATAATAATGAAATGGAAATTTGCATATTTCAATTTACGTAATCGAAAAACGATTGACGGGGTTGTTTGTTGGAAATATTTTTTTGTTCATTTACAATATATTTGTAAGCATGTTTTCATTTAAGTTTGAATTGGAAAAATAGTGATGGAAAAGCAGGAGAGAATAATTCATGTAGATTTTGATTTATGTGGAATCATGGAAGATGTGACTTGACACAAGTCAGATTGATGACGTTAGCTGACTTTGATAGAACATGTTTACTTTTTACGCAAGAAAAGATTTCTAATACACAATTTTGTGTACAGTACATCCCAAGATTAAGTATAAAATCCAAGGTTTTTGATATAGTATGAGTAAATAACTGCAAAGATTTTATTTAACGGAGGGAATTCTGTAATAAAACTACAACACATTCTAAAAGATATCTACATATTACGTAACGTATTTTTTTTATTATAAAGCATTAACGGTTTTCTAACTTGTCTCTGTAATATATCTTCCTTGACAGATAACAACTCTGGTGAATGCCAAAGAAAGATCTTTCTGCTCGGACCGAACTCTCAGAGCGATCTCACGTGTGGGCCAATCCGTCAATATTGCTGTTGAAAGGTTTGTAACTGTTGGAGAAGCCATTGCAGACGACAGTGATGATATTCGGCCACAAATGTTTGCTGCATGTCAGGAGGCAAGAGCTGCAGGTAAAATTAATTGCTTACCACTTTCCTTCCTTACATAAATAATGTTTTTTCCGCAACATTCTGTCGAGAATAAAAAAACAACATCTGCTATAACTGTCACAGATTTTATTCAGAGTTTTTTTTAAAGTAGAGTGACGCAATCTATTTTGTTTACAGGAACAACGATCGAAAAACTTTGTGAGTACAATGGTGAGGGACTGGATGGTCGTCATGTTCCTAGAGCTATTTCTGATAGAGCTGCCATGGTCCGAGCGGCAAGATGTCTCCTTGCTGCTGTCACCAGGGTTCTTCTTTTAGCTGATAGTGTGGTTGTTAGACAACTTCTTCTTGCTAAAGATAAGGTAAATGATTATTTTCACACTTTGCAATGAACAATTTAATAAACAAATTTTTTTAAAATTATAATTGAACAGTTTCAAGTGATGAGGATACCTATTAGATCCTAAAGATTAAATAATAAGTGTATTATATTACAGCTGTTGGGGCTATTCAAGTGTCGTTTTTAATTACCTTAATAGCTTTGCTGTCGAATTGTTTAAATGATTTTTATTGTTTGCGATAATGAACATTTGAAATGTTCCATTAGATAAAAACAGGCAACATGTTGTTGCTTCCTTTTTTGTCCTAATAAATACTTTTTTACGATGACATTTACAGGTCGTAAATACACTAACGAGACTGGAGTCTGTAACGAATTTCACAGAATTTGTTAAAGCATTCAGCCAATTCGGCACTGAAATGGTAGAACTGGCTCAATTAACAGGAGACCGTCAAGCTGATCTCAAGGATGAACGCAGAAGATCTCAAATGGGAGCAGCGCGACATGTTCTTGAACGTTCCACCATGATGCTTCTTACCTCAGCAAAGGTAAAAGAATATTTTAATTTTAATTTTACTTTGATCTCAAGGATGAACGCAGAAGATCTCAAATGGGAGCAGCGCGACATGTTCTTGAACGTTCCACCATGATGCTTCTTACCTCAGCAAAGGTAAAAGAATATTTTAATTTTTATTTCACTTTAACTT
The DNA here is from genome assembly GCA_036507315.1 of Lepidocyrtus fimetarius. NCBI lineage: Eukaryota > Metazoa > Arthropoda > Collembola > Entomobryomorpha > Entomobryidae > Lepidocyrtus > Lepidocyrtus fimetarius. The sequence continues at coordinate 1,973 of JAANSO010000962.1, read as the reverse complement.
GATTGGCAACATTTTTTCTGTTCTAACTCAATAATTCAAATTCCTTTTTATTTTTAATATGTGAATACTACCTCGTAAATTCTCCTTCCTCCGGTGCTCATTAAATTTTTATTGTAAAATTTTAGACGATTTTAACGGTCTATAGGAGAAAATGGAGAAAGTGAGAATGAAAAGGAACATTAAATTAACATTTCTTCTCAAAGTCTCATTCATTTTCACATTCATTTCCTCAACGCGTAGTCAGTCATTAGTACATTCCTCATTATTCTCCTTTTTCTCGTTCCTTCTGGCATTTCAATCTTCATTATGTATTTATTTTAAAGGAAAAAATGCTTTTACGACGAATATTTTTACAGATAAATACAAACGCCTTTTCTATATAAGATATTTCCGCCTTCATCTCTACAACCTCTCTTTTTCACTTTGATTAAAGAACGTGAAGTGTAGGAAATTCAATTAAATAAGTTGTGCAGACGCAAGGATTCTCATAGCTTCTTTCACTTCGTCAGAGAGTTAATTTTTGTGACCCTGGCTCTCTCCGTCTACTCCCAATCCCATGTGAAACGTACAATAAAGACCCTTTTTATTTTGCCATTTAATACGCTACTGGGACTCATTTCCTCCATCTCTGAATTGAATGTTAAAGACGACCTTTTTTTATCTGGTTCACATCAAAGAAAATAAGAGCTGTTCTTTTTCCTTAGTGTCTCGTACTCTGGAAGCTTTGTAAACTTTCTCTACTTTCTCTGTGTGTCTTACATTCTCATACAAAGCTGTTGCTATTACTTGCGAAAGTTTAAATTATATATGAGTCACGTCATAGGAAAAGGTACACAAAAGAAGTGTTGTCGACATAAACAAAATACACAATAGTTTCTTGGAGGACGAGACGCTCTATGGATGTTTTTAGGAAAACATTCAAATAATAGAAATAAGATCTGAAAACAATTTTATAGACATACACAGACTATAATGTAGAACCTCTATTACTTTGCCTATCTTGTCAAGAGGAATTCAAAATCGTTTTGTTCTGGGAATGTAGTGATAGATGATGTGTTTGTAATGAAGATGGGAATTTTCGCATTATTTAAGAAAAGGATGAGTTGGAAGAGTCAAATTTCACTTTAGACAGCATCATTTCTTGAAAGACGTTAAAACAGATGCTTTTAGTATAATCAAGATAAGATCAAGAACATTATCTTATCTACGTATCATTTTACATTTCTGTTTAACAGGTAACCAGACAATTACGGTCAGTATTATTGTTTTCTATTTGTAATGCGTAATTTTCGTGCAAGTTTTAACAAAATTCGAGTAAATAATAATGAGTGGAAAGTACAGTACGATTAAATAGTACTATAGGATACAAAACTGTATACCAAAGGTTTTACTTTTAAAGATCAAAGTCTCTTAAAAATTTTCAGTAGCAAAGCAGTTGTCAAATCAAAGATTTTCTGAGAGAAAGATTCCCCGTCAAAGAATTTTTAACTCTACAATTTACTAAACACATTTATTCCGGTTTCAAATTTTAATCTTAAAAGGAAAAACTTTCGCAATTAATATTTTATCGCCTTTTCTTAAGCTAAAACCTGTTTCTCTTTGTGTTCAATTGTTTACAAATAAATCTATTCAACTCCTTAGAAAACCCCTACCTTTTTGGCTCGGAAGAAATCAAACTGAAAGAAATTAAGTAAATTTTTCTTTACTTTTCTCCAATCTGAAACTATATTAATCACGGGAACAACTGCGAAAGCTTTTAAAATAACAACGGCTACCCGATGGTATGAAATGTAAGCAGCAGGAAGCAAATGGCTCATTCCGCAACATTTTAGCATGAGAGAAAGCAAAGTAGCAGCAGAGTTGACAAAGTTTTATGCATTTTACCTAAAAACCGTTTCCACCTCGTATTTTACGAATGTCTTTTGAACACTATCTGGAAGTGAAACAAAAGAAATGACATGTCAGGGAATGTA
>JAANSO010000961.1:0-21101 GCA_036507315.1 Lepidocyrtus fimetarius | reverse complement strand
ATTAAATTAAAACAACACTTGCAATTAAATTAATCCCAAAATCTATTAGCGTCAACGTGGTCGAGTTTTTATACGGATTTATCGTTCCAAAACAATACCCAATTGAAGAGCATGACCTCAACTGCTTTCTCAATGTACCCCCAACAACCTTCCAATCCCTTCTGAACTCCTCTCCGTAAATATTCGGGTACGCCACAACCGTTCCAATACCGCATAAAATAACAGTCAAAATTGGGTAGACAAGTGACAGCGCAATCCAAAGTGCAAACGGCAACCTTGTAGATAATTTTATCATAGCAAAGCCACTCGAAGTTCCGCAAATTGCTCCCATCACGAGAAAAACAAGTATTGGTTGATGCCCAATTTCATTTCCAATTAGCATTAGGATTTGAATCCTTCTAAATAGATTTAAAACTAAAGGAAATGCTTTCCCCGGTGAATATTTTAAATTCTTGGATAATTTTAAAACCGTGTCCCCGAATAAGATTACGATTAAAAGGCCAAAAATACAGACGGTGGCTGTGTAAATTGAACCAATGAAGTAAAACACTCCATCAATTAAATTCAAGTAGAATTTAAAATTTAAAGATAATTTAAACCATGAAATATTTTCTTCCAAATCAAATACAAATAATTGGATAGGATCTAGCTTGAAATAAGGTAAAGAAGTGAAAAATATCCCAAACACGAGAATCGTACCAAATGAAGCTAAAATCACTAAAAAATCTAAAAATTTACCCTTTAAAGTGTTCCATTTTCTGATTTTACTCGGGAAAGCTGCATTGCGGGGGAAAGAAGCCAAAGTTAATTTTTCTGTTAAGAAAACCTGCGCAACTACATAAGCCAATCTTTCCTTGTACACCTCCAGACATTGAAAAATGCTCCGAGTCAAGAAAGTAGCAGCCAAAATGCTCACGTTGATAATAAATTCTTCAACTTCTTTGTCAAATGTCGCTTCGTTGTTGAAATCTACCTTCCATACCCTCCAAATGTACAAGAATATAAGAAACGTTAACGTTTTTTGCAAGAAATTCCACAAAGAAAGATTTGCCTTTTCCAAGGTTAGCGTTAAAAGCTCTTTTCTGCTCGCTCCACTGGGCAAGTGGACGCTCATCCCTCTCGTTTCCATTTTCAATCCACTTCCGTTTGAAAATTTCAACGGAAATGAAATTGGTTTTTGAAGAAGTAGACAAGTTTTAACGCAAGCCTTTGCCAAACTCATATTTTAAGTATATTTATTTGAATTACTCAGAAAGGAGAAAGCAAAAATTGTTACGGTTTGATAAAGTAGGAAAGCTTATTTGGTTCTTCTTGACAACAACAATCGATTGATACTGATCGATGTAAAGTTACGATGCGGATTTGGATTTTTTACTTTGCTTTTAAAAAACAAGCCAGAAAGCCATACTTCCTTATACTTATTTACTTAAAACCATGCTTTAAAGTTGCGCAATTTTCCTTGTCGGTTGAGGGTTGTGAGATGTATATTCCTCTGTTATTTAACGTATTTTTATCAGCTTAGTTTTTCCTACAAATTTTACAAGCTTAGCAGTAATCCCAGATTACGAATCCGACTTTTCTTTCTATCCTAAATTGCAAAATGAAAAAAAATCGTTCACATTAGCATAACTAATCAAAACGTGCTTGATTAAAACATAAAGAACATAGCTTTTATAGCATCGAATTGTCCATCATAATTACAAAAACCTATAATCGCCTAAACCTATCGTTCTAAACTTATACGATTAGAAAATCTATATGGGAAAAAATGTATACGGTTGTGTTTGCCCATCGCTCGTCCCCTTTTCACAAAATGACTTTAAATTTATAGTAAACTTTAATTAACAATTGTGAGAAGGGCTAAAACTTTTTTCTCAAAATAACAAAATCACCCGTTTAATTTTATTGCAAAATAATAATTAATTTTGTTATTTTGAGAAAAAAGTTTCAACTCTTTTCACAATTGTTAATTAAAGTTTACTAAAAATTTAAAGTCATTTTGTGAAAAGGGGACGAGCTATGGGCAAACACAAACATGCCATATGATAGACCATGTTATTGGCTACAATTTAGTAAAAAAATTGGCTGTCCCAATTCACTCCCGCGCCCACCAGGGGCATTTGAAAACAACAACTTTTTTTCAGAAAAATGCATATAGATTGCGCAGTTTTATGATTTTTGAAACAAAATTTGGCCAAAAAATTTTCGTTATATTAATGGATAATTCCCACAAAAAAATTAGGCATCCACTTATAAACCTTGTTTTAAAAAAATAAATAAGTTTTTAACGGTCACTTTTTCAAACGGTCATATCTCGGCTTCCTGATGACCTACAGACCTCGGACAACCACATAAATGAGTGTCTTACATTACAAAGCTGCTTCAAGTTATTAAAAAAACTCAAAATCCAAAAAAAATCTGAAAAATGTGATGATCGTTCTCCCCATATGCATAATACATAGTGAGACGTTTCCAAATCTTTATCGAATATCCCACAACTTTCCCAAAAAGCGTTTTATTTTTTACTTTGGTATTTTAACAATTAAGATGTATGTAATACGTAATTTTAGTTTAATTAAAATAACAGTTGCGATTAAATCAATTCCAAAATCCAATAGTGTCAAAGTCCTGGAGTTTTATACGGATTAATCGGTTCAAAACAATAGCCAATTGAGGAACAAGCTCTCAACTGCTTTCTAATTTTGCCCCTAACAACTTTCCAATCCGTTCGAAACTCCTCTCCGTGTATATTCGCGTACGCCACAACCGTTCCATTACCGCATAAAATAAACGGTTGCAAAACCCTTAACCGACTAGCTGAACGTACGCATTTGATAATTTTAACTGTAATAATTTTGTGCTATATTTGCCAATTTGTGCAAAATATACAGCCAAAATACTGAAAAACTGCTTATTTGCTATTTTTACTTCCATTGCTCGTTAAAATTAATATTTACTCGGTTTCCGAAAATTTTGCCAGTTTTTACAAAAATTTGCATTTGAAATTGCAAAACTAGTAACATATTCTTAATCTATACGACTATACGGTTAAAATGATATACTACTCACTACTTGCATTTTTGCACAATTTGCAAAATTAATAAGAAAGTATGTAACAACTTGTCTCACATTGCCCCAAAGCAAACCAGCCAATGAGAGACAAGGAAAGAATTTTGGCGCGAAATTCAAAAAATTTAAAAACTTTTTTCCTGGAATCCTGAGGTCGAGATCGGACTTTTGATCTCACGCGTTTGGATTCCTGAACCATTTTTTGGATCTTGGAAGGATTTTAAAAATGTTGTCAGGGTGGATGGACCCTTGACAACTTGAAAATCCCCATTCAAAATTGCATCCAAAAAATAAAAAATCTGCAATTTCGGCAAAACTTGAAACTTGGTTTTGCATAAGAAAGCATGTAACAACTTGTCTCACACTGCCCCAAAGCAAACTAGCCAATGAGAGACAAGGAAATAATTTTATCGCGAAATTCAAAAAATTTAAAAACTTTTTCTCTGGAATTCTGAGGTCGAGATCGGACTTTTGATCTCACGCGTTTGGATTCCTGAGCCATTTTTTGGCTCTTGGAAGGATTTTTACAAAGTGAGAAGAGTGAAAAGCAAAAATCATATTCAAAATCAGCGTATTTGATTTGCCTTAACGCAACCAAAATTTATCACATTGCTACTTGAAAATTTTTAACCGTCAGTCGTAATTGACAAACACTTGAATTAAAATTGCTGAAAAACAACAGGCATCTTGCAATTTACCAATTTTTTCTGCTTGCCAAATTTCATTGCAATCTGTTGCAGCTTTTTGAGTTATCGCACCCACAGACAGACAGACAGACGGACGGACGGACAGACGGACAGACAGACCATCAAAGCCAAACCTATCCTAGCTTCGTTGCTTTCAGCTAGTAATAAAATGTAAAAAGTCAGTGCATAGCCACTGCATGTGAGCAAGGGAGGGTTGAAAAGGAAAAAGAAGTTTTAATTTAAAAATGCGTATTTTATTATCCATTTATTATAACTAAAATATGTTTTTATTTAATTAAAACAGCTGTTGCAATTAAATTAATCCCAAAATCAACTAGAGTCAACGTCGTCGAGTTTTTATACGGGTTGATCGGTCCAAAACAATACCCAATTGAGGAGCAAGCCCTTAACTGCTTTCTCACTTTGCCCCCAGCTGCCTTCCAATCCTTTCTAAACTGGTCTCCGTGAATATTCGCGTACGCCGCAACCGTTCCAATACCGCATAAAATAATAGTCAAAATTGGGTAGATAAGCGACAACGCAATCCAAAGTGCAAACGGCAGCCTTTTAGATAATTTTATCATAGCAAATCCACTGCAAGTTTCGGAAACAGCTCCCATCACGAAAAAAACGAGCAGAGGTCGCTGCGCGATTTCATTTCCAATTCGCATAAGAATTTCAATCTTTCTAAATAGATTTAAAACTAGCGGGAATCCCTTTCCCGGGGTATATTTTAAATTCTTTGATAATTTTAAAACCGTGTCCCCGAATAAGATTACGATTAACAAGCCAAAAATACAGACGGTGGCTGTGTACATTGAAATAATGAAGTAAAGCGCTCCAGCAATTAAATTCAAATAGAATTTAAAATTTAAAGACAATTTAAACCTGAATATATTTTCCAATTCAAACGCAATTACTTGAAATGGATCCAACTTGAAATATAAAGCTAACGTAGTGAAAAATACCCCAAACACGAGGATAGTCCCAAATGAACCGGAAATCAATAAAAAATCTAAAACGTTACCCTTTAAAGTGTCCATTTTACTCAGGGGAGTTGCTGGACGGCGGAAAGAAGCCAAAGTTAATTTTTCTGTTAGGAAAGCCTGCGGAACTACATAAGCCATCCCTTCCTTGTACACCTCCAGACATTGATAAATGCTCCGTGCCAAGATTACAACAACCAAGATGCTCAAGTTGATTATAAAAACTTCAATTTCTCTGTTGAATGTCGCCTTGTTTTTGAAATTTACCCTCCATACCCTCCAAATGTAGAAGATTAGAACGCAAGTTATCGTTTCCCGCATGAGATTCCACAAAGACAAATTTGCCTTGGCCCAGGTTAGTTTTAAACGTTCTTTTCTGCTCCCTCCATGGTGTGTATTAGCCAAGCTCTTTGGCCTGGTTTTAATTTTCAATCCACTTCCGTTTAAAAACTTTAACGGAAATGAAATTGGTTTTTGAAGTAGTAGACAAGTTTTTACGCAAGCTTTTGCCACATTCATTTTAAAAAGTTCTTTGTTAAATACTGGAAAAGAGAAAGCAAAAGTTGCAACCGTTTGATAAGATTTTTTTGTTCTACCGGACAAATGCAATCGATTGACTAATCGATGCAAAGTTGCGATGCTTTTTTAGGTTGCTTTTTAAAAAATAAGCAGTACTTGTAAAAAATGGTTTTAAAGTTACTTAATTTTTCCGTTTTCCTTTGTGAGATGCCCACTCCCTACTAAAATATTTAATCGGCTTAATTTTTCCTACAACGGACTTTACAAGTTGAGTAGTTCAGGATTATTAATCCGGCTTTGCTTTGAATTCCATAATGTTGCTTGTAAAAGCAAATAATCTAAAAAAAGCTGATTTTAACATCAAAACTTGGCTTTATATGGAAAATATGGAGTATTAACTAGTCCATTTTGACTAGTAGTTTTAAATATTTTATAATTTCATAAAACATTGAGGTTAAATGAAACTAAAACTAATCAAACCGGTTGTAATAAAGGATTTTTTAAAACTGGGGATTAAATCAAAAATATTTATTGCTTTTAAATTTTCTATTATTTATTCCCGGCAATAATTTATAATTTGATATATTAAACTGATTCATTTTTCAAAGTGGTTTTAACTGTTTGATAAAGGATTATTATAAGAAATTAAAGCGTAGCGAGTCCCTTTCGTAATGGGAAGCTCTTGATGCATATGCGTCATCTTCCCAGGATACAGCATTATCCACCCCTGTGGAATATTTTTCACTGTGCAATTGTACCTTTTGAAATGGCAGCCTCCTCCCTAAAATAAAAATTAATTTAAAAACTTTCACTTTTAAGGAAATTTACAAAATCGTACTTCGTAGTCCTTGTGGGGAATGCTCAAGGCTATTACGGATGTAAAGCCTGAATCATCCTCGTGAACAGCTTCTGTTTCACCGGTTGGCTTGTACCTCGCTATTAAATTAATATTCGATGTTGGCTTCTAAACACAAAACTATGTTAGTTCAAAGTTACTTTTAAAAAACTATTTTGCATTACATAGCCCCCATTGGATTGATAAGGATAAGCTTTCATTTCCAGGGGAGCGACAAGCTTCTCAAGAAATTTAAGCCATTGACCGTGAAATCCAACTTGGACTAGTTTTACATCCTGAAAATTCTCAAAAGTTAATTTTCAATTAAGACAGGAATTTATTCTGTTACCTTTCCGCTTGACCAATTCCCGTAGTTTTCAACTTCGGAGATAATTTCATTACAAAAGCGCTCGTTCACAACGGGAAACCAAAACACGTCTGGACAAGGCTAGTTTACGAAATATTTAATTATTAACTTTAAACACTATTTTAATTAATTTTTACCATAAATTCCTTATCAGCCATTAATTGCTTAACGGAAATTTTCCTTTCAATGACTTCCTTGTGTTTGGGGTGAACATACCGCTCTTGCCAATCAAATGTGTTATCAATTATTTGATACAGTTCGTTATGTAAATGAAACGTTTCAAAATTATCCGAATTTATCTGCATTTAACGTGAAAATTAGATTTTTAAAATGCCCGGTTTTAAGTTTAATCTTACCAAATAGCCGAATTCAGCTCGATTTGAAACAAACATGAAAACTCCGTTTAGTAAATTATTCAATGAAAATGCAAGGTTCGGGTCTTCCTCGTTGAAGGAATAATTAGGCCTTGTCTTTTCATTTTGAAGGATTGCTTTGCTTACAAGGTAAGCTCCGCTTATGTGTGGAACGTTCCAAACACCTCTGAAGAAAATAAAAATGGTTCAAATGTTTTGCAAAATTTGATTGATTTACTTACTTTCGCTTTCCTTCCACAATCATTGAATAGTCACTTGACCGTGCGTAAAAACCAGTCATTCTCCGTCCCCAGAAATTCGCCCAGGTTTTCAACGGCCTTTGTAAAAGTGGAGCGATCACGCCACGATTTTGTATAATGAGCTCTTTTAAACTCAACGGGTTACCCAAATGAGCTTCTCCGTCCACACTGAACAAGTAGTCGCAGTCTTGAGATATTGCGAATTCCCTAAAATTAAAAATAATTATAGTTAAATTTAATTAACAATTAAATCAAGTCTTTACACTGCAAAATTCCTGGCATCCAGCTCTGTCAACAAAGAAGGATCAGGTTTTTCCGGAATGATGCTCAAGCTAGCATATTCTGTGGTGTAATTTTCAGCAAATCCTTCTACTAAACTTTGATGATAATCAGCCTTAAAAAATTACAAAAATAAGTAATTATCAAGTTAATTAGTTGATTAATTATCTCACTTACAACGTTGTATATTAATAAATGAATATGCCACTTGCGAAATTCCAGGTTGTAAATTTTAGCAAAGAACTCCTCCAAAAATGGAATCGGTTTTGGGATAAAAACAGCCAAAACCACAGTTGGAAACCTCTCCGGAATGAGGTTATCCTCTAAGCAAGCCAGACATCCAACTTGTTCATTCCAACTGTCAGCTAAATAGTTTCCGAAGAAGTTTAAAACTTCCAAAGAAGCCGAAGGAAATGGCGGGGTAGTTTCTCCGTTGGCTATGAGAACTAAAGGCCGAGAGTTTTTCTGGATGTTGACAAGTGTTGCGATTCCGTTTATAAAAATACTTTAAAAGTAAAAGTTAATTAAAATTATTGCAAATGGGCGGGCAAATCTTTAAATTACACTTCAAGCTCGTTGCCTTCCTCGGTTTTTTCGTCAAGTACGTGAAATATTTTTAAATCGGTGTCCAAACTGGTTTTAGCTGAACTTTCTCCCAATATATCTCCAATAGCGCTTTCCTTTTTAGCGTTTTTTATCAGTTTAAGCAAATCCTCAACGTAGCCAATGCATCCGAATGAGGTTTTGTCGCAAACAATTCGAGAATTAACAAAGCTCCTAAATCGCTTTAAGATGTCGTCGGCATCTCCAAGAAGAATTGCATCAGAGCTGAAAATAATCAAATTTCAAGTAAAAGCTTTAGAAATTGGTTAAAGTTATTACCTTGGTAAAAGCATAACAACAAGCTCGTCATTGTCATGCATTAAAGTTTCCAATTTTGCAATTAGTTTAGTTTGTTTTGTCTCTTCATCCTTTCCTTGAATCAGTTCAACCCTCAAACCGTTTACTTTCCCACTCCGCATGAATCTTTTTAAAGAGTCTGTCCACTCCTTTGCAAAACTTAGAACTTTCATATCTTAAAAAATGCAAAAAACGGAATTAAAACTTATTTAAACGATGCTTAATTTGTTTTTTACCATTCTGAGAATATTTTGAACAATTTCCCACTCCATCGCCGAACCAAGCAGTTTCTTTCTCTGTTTCACTTTGATTCCTTTCAGGTTTCTTCGGACTTCCAACCAAACTTTGTGGGTCTTTAGCTAGTTCAATTTTCTTAAAAGTTATTTTCTCCTTTGGTTCTTCATTCAGAATGACAACTAAACAAGCTGCACTGCATTCTTCTTCGCTTTCAAAACGATTGTCAGCCTCTCCACATCCGGTGTAGTTGAACTCTAAGCATTTGAACGCCGTCTCGTTGTAATAGAATTGTACCGAAGGGAGTTTATGAGTGCATGGCTCTCCCTCCATTAGATACCATTCACAGTCATCAAGCCGATCACCTTGTAGGCCTTTAATTTCCTCTGTACAAAACGCACAAATAAAACAGTTTTAAAGATAGAAATGACGAAAGATGTTTTTAATTTTACCGGCTAAAATTAAAAATAAAAATATTCCAAAAGTCCCCAAAGTCATGTCTGATAAAATTTACAAAAATCAAGCAAAAATGGGCACTGTGCAATCTTCAGGTTAAAGTTTACATACTTCAAATTCACAGCGTCGTTAAAACCAGTAATAAAATTTTTACTATTCATTACCCAACTTTTTATTGACGTTTAACCTTGAAAAAATGAGTTTATTTATTTTTCGCTTGAAATGGTTGCATTATTTTTTTGAAGTGCGATGCAGAATGATTATTCTTTGATAAGATCTTATCTTTAGAATCTAAATAAAAGGCAGCAAGCCGGCTTAGACACGAAGCTTGCAAAAAATTCCATGCAAATATTCATTTATTTCTGTTTGAACTTTAACATCATATATTCATAGTATTCTCGATTTGACAGTCATTGACTCAACAGCAAAATCTGTTAGCTCCGCAAATGGGGCATGGTGAATTTATTTATTGCAAATGTTTCTGAAAAGCAGACACCAGCAGAAATTAAGAGTGAAAACATATAAGAAAATTCCTAAGGAATTTAAAGTGCTAAATTTTTAGCAATTCAGCTGAGTGTTTTTTATGAGAAGAGAAACAACATATTACACCATACAGATAAGCTGTTATTAGTGTTGACATTTGTTAAATCGTTAAGAACTCGTGAGTAAGCAATTCTTTACTCATGTCGGTATTTGGCTTTGGTTTTGAGGTGCCTAAAAATTTGCCAGTGAGAAAGGAAAGAAAAAATAGTGGCTCAAAAAGAGAGCGTGACACTAGTCCAGGCTCACCATCATCATCACAGCAAAAGAAAAAAGAGCCGAAAGTGCTTTGTGAGCTAGACTGTTTGAAAGATATTACTATGCTTACGAAGGAGGATCTGGATAGTATTAAGGAAGTGGTTGGGGGGCTATTGAAGGCTTCACTTGATCCATTAAAAGAAAAATGTGATGCAATGCAAAAAAAAGTAGAGAGAATGGAGAAGAAGGCGAGAGAAAAGAATGTGGTGATTACGGGCGTTGATCCGAATGTGGATTTGAATACTGGGATTAAGGCTTTGTTAAAAAAACTTGATGCCGAAAATGCATTGATTGATGATGTATTCAGAATGGGGAAAACTGGGGGGAATTCGCGTCCTATTTTGGTTAAATTTGTATCAATGGCAGACAAAAGGGAAATTTTGAAGAGGGCAAAGGGGCTCAAAAAGGAGAAAATTTTTATTAATGAGGATCTGTCAAGGGAAGAGAGGGTTAATGAGGGCATTCTTCGCCAACATTTTAAGGAAATGAAGAAAAGGGACAAGGATATTGGCTTTTCAATCAGACGTGGAAAAATGTTTATTTGGAAAGACAAAGCGGTGGTGGAGAAATTCATCGTTGCTGGAGGAAAGGTGGACAAAGCCTGAGGATGGAGACCCATGGAGTTCCCAAAAGAAATAGATAAGTTAAATAATTTTAAAAAAACTACCGTCTTTAATATTATGTATTGGAATATAGAAGGATTAAATAGATTAAGTAATCTGGAAAATTATGATTTAAATAAGCTTCATGACCATCAGATTCTTTGCTTTTATGAAACGTGGTCTGAAAAAGATGAATTCAAAAATTCTAATTTTAGTGCATATAAGGCTTTTCAGGTCTTGGCTTCTCGAAATAAAAAGCTAGGTAGGGCAAGCGGCGGAATAATTATGCTTTATAAAAACAACTTATTTAAATCCGTAGAAGTTATTAAAAAGTTAAAATGTCTTTTAGCGGTTCGTTTTCAATTACGTACAGAGTATATTATAGTTATTGCATGTTATGTAAACCCCACTCGGGAGGCAGATGGAGAAATGGAGGAAATATATAATACACTTAATTTTGTTAGGTCTAATTATAGGAATGATATGGTTATTTTTGGAGGGGATTTAAATAGCAGAATAGGAAATGAAAATGAAAATCTTTTTAATTTCTCTTTTAATTGGGGGAATACTCAAGTGGAAAGAAGTTCTTCAGATAAGGAAATTAATAAAAGAGGAAAAGACTTGTTAGAAAATACAGTAGAAAATGGTTTCATTGTACTTAATGGGAGAGCAAAAAATGATATACCAGCAAATTATACTTTCTCTGGGCACTTTGGGAGGAGTGTGGTGGATCTTCTGTTTGTTGATGTTGATAATTTACATAGAATCAAAGAAATGAAAACAGAGGATTTGCCCTACTCCTCTCATTTACCTATTTCACTTTCTTTAGGCATCGATAGCAGTGACAAAAAAGTATTTCAGAAAAAACTAGTTTGGAAGGAAAGCAAAAAAGAATTTTTTGTTAGTATTTTGCAAAGGATTCTTGAAAGCAAAGAAATTTGTAATTATGAGGTATTTTGTGACAGTATTTATAGTGCGGCTGAGCAGTGCGGAATGGTAAAAAAGGTTTTTGTGGGGGAAAAAAATAACCCTAAATGGTATGATTTTGAATGCAAACAGGAAAAAAAGAAAGTCAAACATTTACTGAAAATTGCAAAATTGAGTAATTTATCAGACAGGTGGAAAGAATATCATGTTGCTAGGAATAAAATGAATGCACTCTTTCAATGCAAAAAACGCTTACATAGAAAAACAATTCGGTCAAAACTTGCTTCTTATAAGCATAAAGATTTCTGGTCAGCAGTGAAAAAATTTAAATGTCCAACTTTTAATGCCAATCCAATAGGTGAAAGAGATTGGCTAGAGTTTCACAATCGCATTTTGCCACCTCGAACCATCTCGAAGAGAAAGTACGAAGGAAATGAGGACGAAGAAATAGAAAAAGCAATAAGTTTGGCAGAAATACAGACTGCAGTGAAAGCATTACCATTAAAAAAAGCGGTCGGAAATGATCAAATTTCAAATGAATTCCTAAAACACCTGCCAGAAGTAGGTTATATTTGGTTGCAAGAAATTTTTAACTATACTCTAATTTCTGAGAAAGTACCTGACAAATGGACTGAATCAATTACATGCATGCTCTATAAAAAAGGGAGACATGATGATCCTGCGAATTATAGACCAGTGTGCATGCTTAATCATGTTTACAAACTTTTTACTCTAATCTTGCAAAAACGATTAACAAAGTGGGCGGAAGAGTCAGGAATTTTGCCAGAGGCTCAGGCTGGCTTCCGAGAAGGAAGATCAACTGAAGATCAAATTTTTTGTTTAACATCAGCGATTCAGATGAATTTAAAGAGAAATAAAAAAGTTTACGCGTTGTTTGTAGACTTTGCTAGAGCCTTTTCGTCAGTTCCCCAGGGAAAGCTTTGGGAGAAGTTACTTTGGTTAGGTATGTCCGGCAAAATTATCAGAATTTTAAAATTTATTTATGATAGAGCAACAACGCAAATCAGAATGGAAAATGGGTTTACTAGTAAAATTAATTTAACGGAGGGAGTTGCCCAAGGAGATCTTCTTAGCCCTTTACTGTTTTCTTTATATATTGCAGACATTGAATATTTTGTTAAGGAAAAAACAGGAATGGGCATCAGAATTAGTCATGCTTTTAATCTTAACATGCTCTGTTTTGCAGATGATTTAATAGTTTTTGCAACAACCCCGGGAGAAATGCAAAAAAAGCTTAATGCACTTCGAGAATATTTTATGTCCTTAGGGTTACAGGTCAACATTGGCAAAACTAAAATCATGATATTTCGTAAAGCAGGTTCAGTGGGTCAAAACATAAAGTTTAAATATGGTAGTGATGAGGTGGAAATAGTTTCGTCTTATACCTATCTAGGAGTCCCATTTTCTTCATCAGGCGCGTCTATATCTGCAGCAAAATATTTTAAAAGAAAGGCAAAAGCAAGCTTAACGCAGCTATGGGGAATTGTTTGTGGTGGCAAAATGAAAGATTGGAATGCACGATGTAAGCTTTTTGACACTTGCGTCGCAACAACTATGCTATACTGTAGTCAAATATGGGGTTTAAAACTTGCTGATAAATTAGAATGTGTTCAGACTCTGTTTCTCCGAAGGCTATTAAAAGTGTCAAAATTTGTACCTAATTATATCATTCGTCTTGAAACAGGAAGAGCGTCAATTATGTTTACAGTAATTAAAAAAGCTTTAAAGCATTGGGCCAGGCTACTATCAATGGATGATTACAGATACCCTAAAATTTGTTTTAATGCAATGCTGAGAGAGGCAGAAAATGAGAATACAACACTTACATGGGTTGGTCAAATGAAAGAAATATTTAACAAGTTTGGTCAGTCACAACTATTCAGTGAAAAAAATGTAGAAAATTTTTTAGCTGGGAGTCAGCAACTTTTATTAAACGTTTTAGATAAAGACAGGCAGGAAAGTATGTCGGAATTGGACAAATCAAGTAAATATTGTTTTTATAAACAACTAGTTCCGGAGCCATATGCATGCGCAAATTATTTAAGATCTGGCATTGAATACGATAAAAG
Source organism: Lepidocyrtus fimetarius (assembly GCA_036507315.1). NCBI lineage: Eukaryota > Metazoa > Arthropoda > Collembola > Entomobryomorpha > Entomobryidae > Lepidocyrtus > Lepidocyrtus fimetarius. The sequence goes on along the minus strand of JAANSO010000961.1, from coordinate 7,740 downwards.
TGCATTGTTAGCGCAATTTCGCCTAAATTTAAACAATATTTATTTTATGAAGGAAGAAACTTCATTCATTGGAAACTGTATAATATGTGGTCAAAGCGATAGTTTTAGCCATTTTATTACAGATTGCAAACCTATTCAGACATTTGAAAGTTTTCGTAAAAAGCATTTGGGTTGGTTCAGATTATTAAATTGCGAAAGCGAAAAAGATTGTAGAGCCGCTTTTAACTGTCTATCTGCAAGCATCAAAGTAAGAAAGATCCTTTTGGAAACTATCCAAGAACTAGAAAGCCTGTAACATGAATCAAAAAGGTAACTTATCTTGAACAAATTTTTTTGCACTGTGCGATCGCGTAGTGGATCGGGTGATAAATGGGACTGTCACAAAATATGCTTTTAAACTTTATTATTCAACTTTTTTAAAAAAATCATCTATGCTATCTATGCGTATGTAAATTTCATTCTTTTATTCTTTGTCAGATTTTTTATATACCTCATTACTTTTCTTTCTGTTTTAGTATACATTATCCTTGCCTTTGCCGTCGCCTTGGGGTCTCCGGCTCCAGTGGGGAAACTTGTTGGGCCGCTGGTAAAACAGGGACTCAAGATGGCAGGGCTTCTGGACTTTGTCGGAGACACTAGGGCTACGGTGGGGGATGCTGGTAGTTTTGCCTCGAGGAACGGTTTCGAATATAGCCATATTTATAATGCAATACTTCAATATAATGTAATTCAGGCCTATGTACAAAATGAAAATTATAAAGCGAATTTAGAACAAAACGAGCTTATTGAAAATCTTAAGAATGTAAATAGTAGCATGCTAATTGCAATGATTGCTTTGTGTAGTGTGGCGGGAATAAGCTTATTAGCAAGCTTGTTCAACGCCGTGAAAAGTAATTCGAACAGTAGTACGGTAAACGTGAACAGTAATAGAAATAATTAATTTTTGTTATTATCCATCTTAGTTTTAAATATTTTTAGCTTCAAAAATTGTAGTGTAAAAAATCTTATGATTAGTATAGACATTGTAGTCGGAGTTTATTTGTTTCAATGCTTTATGTTTAACCTAAAAACCAAAATTAAAATTAAAATAACTTAATAAATTAAGTTTTATATTAATATTACACGAGAATCAATATGTAAATTATACGATAAGAAGCTTTGTAACTCCATGGGTCTTTAAGACCCTAGAAGGGTTTTTGAGAATCAATAAAATTATTATTATTATTATATATTCATAGTTGGTGCTTGACATTTTAAATTATGCAAATTTTTGCAAAACCACCTGAAAACTTGTAAATTTATTTGTAAATTTTTGATTTGCAAGTTAAAATTAAATACAAAATATGAAATTATAAATAAATTAACAGATATTAAACTGATTAATCATCTTTTGCACAGAGTCGTTTAATAAACGCAGTCCCAGCCTTTGCAAATTCTTCTTTTGATTTATAACAAATCCCTAAGTGTTCAACCATCTGGGTAAAAAGCGTTTTTTCATATTTTTTCCAATAAGCCTCAACAGAGCCTGTCCAGCCTACAACTTGATCTGGTTTTTCGTTTTTACCCCAAATATTTGCCTCCAGCTGCACCCTAAACCAAATATAAAATTAACTTTCTGTAAAAAAAGTCATTTTTGAAAATTCCTTACTTTGTCCAATAAGGCAAGAGCAGTCTGTTTTTAAAAACAGAGTTTTCATAAGCCCCGAACATGCAAGCGTCTAGGTTATCATGCAGTAAATAAAGTTGCTCCCAACTTGATTCAAAATACGTAGCATAGATCTCCTTCGGTAAACTATTGTATGTTGGGTACATCCTAAAAAAATAAAAACATTAGCTAACTACCCAACCAGGCTTGCTATCTTTTATTTACCAATAACGCCGAATCAGATTATCCAAAAAGAAGTCCTGAAACGCTTTCATCATCAAACTAAAATGGAGAATGTCATCTTCAAAAAACTGAAAACAATATCCATGCACGATTTGCACAGCGTTCCATCCAAGGGTGATAATAAAATCTCTGTTTAACATAGGATAAGATGTGTTATGATGGTGAAAGTTCATCTCAAATCCTTTCTTTTTGTTGTAAATCCTCGTAGCATCCTTCTCCGGACAGGAGTGCCCTCTCAGTTCAAAATCTAAATTTTCCCGGGTTTCACACTCCCGCAAAAGATCCAGTATTCTTTTTAACGGGAGTGGGTCCATGTTTAGATAAAATTCTGAGAGTTTTCTCAGCTCTGAAAAATATCTAAAAGTTTGTTTCAAAATAAACCCATCTATAAAAGGGTGGCATTGCTTGTGGACTACGCGAAACACTTGCCCAAACAGTTTTAAAATGCTGCTTAGAGGAGCCTCCCGAATGTCATGGGATTCCTCCATGATTTCTATTGATTTCATTTCCGGCGTTAGATTTGCAGTGGTTTCTATTCTGAGCGCTTCCTCTGCATTGTTTATTTCCTTTTTTATATCTTCCTCTCCGCCAAAGTCTTCCATTGTTGTTTTTATCATTACCCGACGTATTATTGCCTGCATTTTAGCAAGTTCTGGTTCATAAATTGCCCAAAAGTTATCGTCCCTGTCGAATAATTTGTCAAAGTCTTTGTATAAAGTCAGATCAGTCCATTCGGCCAAGCACGTTTCGTTGCATAAATCTGGTCTGCTGTCCTCTCCTGGGGTGGCGTTTACCCCAATATCGTAAAATCGTATCATTTGAATCTAAAAATAAATATTTTTGGGTTAGTAATGCAATTTAAAATAAAAGATAGCAAGCCTGCTTAAACACTTGCTCGTGGTTGGTTTACTTACGGGGTCGTTTGGCTGGCCAGGTTCCGATTTCATTCTATGGTAGGTTTTATGATCACACACATCAGAGCTAACCGCCAATCTGCAAACAATATTAAATATTTGAATTTTTATCGGCCTTAATGTCCGCTTTCAGCTTACTTCATGTTTGGAACGCCATCAGCTTTGTGGTAATATACACAAGTGGGCGCAATCGGCACTTTTGCAATGAACCCTCCAGGGCAATCTTCATATCTGATTCTCTGCGGTCCATTATAGCAAAATCTCAGCTCTCCTCCAAAAATTAAGTTAATTAAGTATGCCACGGAAAATGATAAAATAAAAACTGTCTTGGTAAACATTTTAGAATTTTAAGCAAAGCCGCAGCTATTTACTTGTTGAATCTGCTTCAGCTACTATTCTAAGAAAAGCACCGAATCCAAATTGTATGTGCATGACCTTAAAAAGTGGATTGTCGGGGTGAACAATACATTAATTGTCTTACAAATATTCAAGTTGCTTAATAAATTATCAATTGTATTATCTCATCTCGAAATCTATCAACAAAACCTTGAATTTTAAGATTTTAATAAAACTAGTGTTGTGGATTAAGAAAATTGACGAGAATGTATCTCGTCCCTTTTGTAACCGGAAGTCCTTGATGCATATGTGTCTGTCTGCCGGGGTGCATCAGCATCCAACCCTGTTTGGTCTCTCGGACGGAGCAATCATATCTTGTAAAACGGCAGCCACCGCCCTTCAACAAAAAATTAGAATTAATTCCCTCAACGGCTTTTAACTAAATTTTAAACTTACTTCGTAATCCTTATGAGGGTGATTAAGCGCAACGTTGATTGTATACGAGGAAGCATCTTCATGCGGTTTTAATTCATTTTGCTCGTCAGGTTTGTACCTCACAACGAAGAAGTAATGTCCATTTGGTTGCTAAATAAAAAAGCGTTTAAAACATGTTTTTAAAAATTTAATCTAGCTTTTCTTACGTGTTCGTTTGAATGCCCAGGGTAAACTTTCTTTTGCAAAGGAAGAACGTAATTCCGAAGAACTTCAAGCCACTGCGCGTGCATACAAACTTGGGTCATCCGGATTTCCACAGTTAAATGCTTTTTATTATTTGGATTCTAAAGATAAACTCTTATCAATGAATTATCAAAGATTATCAATTTTTTTATCAAACCTTGTAGCCTCCACCGGACCAATTCCCGTAATTTTCCATTTCTGAAATCAACTCGTCGCAGAAACGGGGGCTGACCAAAGGAAACCAAAAAACGTCGGGGCAAGGCTATACAAATAAATTTTTGCAAACTTTGAGCAACTGTTTTAGTAGGCTTGCTGCCTTTTATTCTTACCATTATATCCTTATTTGCCATCATTTCCGGTAATTTTAATTTAGAATTTACGGCTTTAGACCATTCCGGGTGAATATACCGAGCTTCCCAGTCTAACCGATTGCTACTTACTTGAAATAACTCGTTGTGTAACCGACTCGTGTTGAAATTAAAGTCAGAATTTATCTAAAATAATTAAAACCAGTTAAATTTAACCTTTAATTAGTTTTTAATTGCACCTACTAAATGCCCGAATTCCTCCAGATTTGAGACAAACATGAAGTTCCCGTTTAACCTATTGTTCTCGCAAAATGCCATGTCAGGATTCAATCCCGTTAAATAATTTGGCCTTGTCCTTTCATCTTGTAAAATCCTTTTGCTCACCAGATAAGCTCCGGTTATATACGGAACGTTCCAAACTCCACTAAATATAAAAAACATTTAAGATTTTATCAAAAACGAAAATAATTTTTAAATTACCGTCGCTTTCCTTCCACAATCAAATCGTAATCACTGGACCGCGCATAAAATCCTTTATTTATCATCCCCCAAAAATTTGAATACTTTTTAAACGGCCGTTTTAAAAGTGGCGCGATTATTCCGCGATTTTGTTCAATTAACTTTTTTAAAGTTAAAGGATTATCCAAATGCGCTTCTCCATCCACGCTGAGGTAGTAATCACACTCCAAAAGTGCAGCGGACTCCCTAAAACAAAAAAAAATGGTAAACATTTTAACGGCGTTGAAGTTTTTAATCTTACACGGCATGAGTCCTTGCAAGCGCTTCCAAACTGTTATCCTCCTGTGGAAAAATTTCCACACTTGCGTATGCCGAAGTGAAGTTTTTTACAAAACCGGAAGTTAAATTGTGATGGCATTTTTCACCATTGTAAATAAAAAGGTGGATTCTTTCCTTTGGATAAGAAAGGTTGAGGATTTTTGTAAAGAATTCTTCAAGAAATGGAATTGGTCTTGTGATAAATATCCCTAAATAAATTAGCGGCATCTTCTCTTTCATTTTTCCCAGGGAAATAGTATTCTCCAAGCAGGCCAAACACTCTTCTTCATTCCACCCGTCCGGTAAATAGTTTCCCAACGAGTTAATTATAATTTTTGAGTACATTTCGTTATTTCCAAGCACAACTGAAGGGAACTGATTACTTTGCGTGTTGACTAGTACCGGAAGTCCGTTTTGAAATCGGCTGAAAATAAAACAATGAGTAAAATGCCGGTATTTTATTAAATTTTAAAAGACTTACACCTCGAGATGATTCCTTGTGCTTTCGTCTACTATTTGAAATATTTCTGAGTTTTTATCCACCCCAATTTTAAATTTATTTCGTAAATTTTCATCAAAATTCAATCTTGTGAAGAAAAATTGCCCCCTGTTGAATTCGTTTGAATTGAACAATTTAAGCAAATCCTTTGCGTAGCCGATGAATCCATCAGCGTTGAAAGAATTTTGTTTACTTCCGGTTGCAAATAAAATACGAGCGTTGAGGTTTTTAAACTTTTTAAGGATTTTGTCAGCATCTTGAAGAAGGAGAGTATTTTCGCTGAAATCAAAACTTTTGCTTTAACCTCGTTAAAATTTTTAATTGAAATGTTTTTATTACCTTTCGGTTACCATGACAACCAGTTCATCTCCAAAAGTATTTCCCTTCAGTAGATTTTCAAATGCGTTTTGAATTAATGCAAATTTTTTACTTGTTGGACCCAGCGCCTTCACGGCTAATCCGTTTATCTTTCCACTTCGTAAAAATCTTTGCAAAGTGTCAGTCCATTCCGTTGCGAAAGTTAGCACTAGCAAATCTTCTTTTAAAATTATAATTAAATAATCAAATAGTTAAAAATAAACAAAGATTTACCATTTTTAACAACTGCAGAACAATTTCCGGCATCTTTAAGAAATTCTCCGTTCTTTTTTTGCTGGGGTAATGGGCAATTATCTAGATTTCCCCCGTAACTTACAATAGGCACGGATGCTGGAACAACTTTCCTCCGTTTTTCTTCCCCTTCCGGTATTAAAACAACCCTTCCAGCTTTCACCGGCTTTTTAAAAGTCACGCTAGGATATTTGGGTTCAGGTTGGTCAAGTAAAGGATCCACTACGCAAGTTTCAATGCAATCTTCAAGAGTTTTAAAACGGTTATCATTTGCTCCGCAACCGTTGTAAAGGAATGGCTGACAGGTGAACGTTGTTTCGTTGAAGAAAAACTGCTCAATTTGCGTTTCTTTGTTGATCCATTCAATCACTTCGAAATTTATTTTTTCACAGGCATCCCGTAAATCACCTTTTAACCCTTTTCCGGTTATTTTGTGAAAATTAAGCAGGATTAAAACGATTTTTATAAAATTCATGATTGAACAGATTAGTTTCTCGCAAAAGTGATTATTCGTGAATGGTTTATTTTGCAAATGAAAAAATGTTTTTGTTTTGTTCAAGGTTAAATTGCCTATAAAAATGTCAAAACATAATAAAAATTTATTGCGGAGTTTAGCGACGCTACAAAATCTGATCTCCAACCATATAAGCCATAGCCTTGTCTTTATAACATTCACAATTTTAAGTTTTTATTGTTTCCACATTGCTTCCTATATTGCCTCCCAACTTGCCTCACTCCAATATTGCCTTCCATCTCAACCTGCCTCATTCAAGCAGATCCCTCCTACTTGCCTTTGTCAAAGTACCCTCCAACTTGCATAATCTCTATATTGCCTTCCTATGTGCCTCCGCCTAGAGTAACCAAAAAGTAGAGTAACCATATAACCCTGGGAAATTTCCATGTCTGAGAGTGAGGGAATTATTAGGGATCTGTGTGATTGAGGAAAGTTGGGAGGCAATACGGGAGTTGTTGAATCTAAGAATTTGGTCATCTCAATCCATTTTCAATCATTTTTGCAAAAAATAACTTTAAATCCATGCACTTTTCATGGTTGCACATGCATTTTCAACGAAAAATAAACAAGATCATATTTTCAAGGTTAAATGTCAATAAAAAGTTAATTGCCTAATAAACAAGCAAAAATTTAATTGCTTTAACGACGCTATTGATATTAAGCAAACTTTCAGGTTAACGAAGGTTGTACAGTGCACATTTTTACCTGAAATTTACTCAAACATGATGAACGGTTTTGGAACTTTGCGAATATTTTTCGTTTTAGTTTTAACAGGTAAGTATAAACAATTTTTGGTTATTTCTACATTTAACACAATTTCGTTCGTAAAGATGAAATTAAAGGGCTAAACGGAGACCGACGGAATGACTGCAAATGGTACAAACTGGACGGAGACCCATGCCCCGATAAACTCCCTTCGGTTAAATTCTTTTACAACAAGACTGCGTTCAAATGCATTGAGTTCAACTACACCGGATGTGGAGGAACTGATAATCGTTTTGACACCAAAGAAGAATGCAATGCAGTTTGTTTAGTTGGCGTCATTAATGAAGAACCAGATGAGAAAATAACTTTTAAGAAAATTGAACTAGCTGAAGACCCGCCAAGCTTAGTTGGGTGTCCGAAGAAACCTGAAAGGAATCAAAGTGAAACAGAGAAAGAAGCTGTTTGGTTCGGTAGTGGAGTAGGAAATTGCTCAAAATATTCTCAGAATGGTA
>JAANSO010000960.1:0-21102 GCA_036507315.1 Lepidocyrtus fimetarius | reverse complement strand
GACACTGCCTCAATGAATGGACGCCGAGCACTTCCTTACTACTCCTGGGCAGAGGAACTCCACCTCTACAATCCCGAAATGCTTAAGAAAATAATCCCGCACAATCCCGCTGGTGGATTATTCTCCACACCGAATGACATGATGCGCTATCTCAACTTCCTTTTAAACCGTGGAGCTCTCAATGGGCAGCAAATTGTCCCTGTGGAGGTTATCGACTGGATTTTTAAACCCGCTGTTTTATGGGGCGGTCCCGGCTATAAAAACAACGACGAGGACAAACCATTTTTTGAATATGGCTACAGCATTGGCTGGGGCCAAGGGGTTTATGACGGATACGAAGTGATTGAGCACGGCGGTGGCTTCATGACCTACGCCAGTCAAACTTCAATATGGCCTTCGGCTAATCTTGTGATTTACTCCGGAAGTCACGAAAGTCCCGACAGATTCTGGAAGTTTGCCTTTCACATTTTTGTTTTTGAATTGCTCAAAGGGAAATTCTCAAGCTAAAGAGGTGGCTTTGGAGGCTGCAAACAAAATGCAGAAGTCGGAAATGGCGAAATTTGCGGATGATAACCCTTTTAAGTCCTCAAAGCTTCCAAACAAGATTTTGAAGGATTTGAAGGCTTCCTGGAAGGAAAATAGTGAAAGGAAATACGCAGGAGCTGTGCCAGGACTTTACGGAAGTGGACTAAGCGGTAAATTAAATATATTTTTACAAACTTCCTGGGCAATTGAGTAATAATGATAATTTTGCTTAGGTGACCTTGAAATATTGGAACGATTCAATGAAAACTCAAACTCCACACAATTTTACCTTCACTGGGGCGTTTGGTATCAAGGCTGGCTTACCGAAGACCCCCGTTATCCCGGAGACCTTTACGAAGTCCAGATGGAAACCGACGCACTTCAAGACTTCCCTGCTTATGGACTCCCGGCAGATTTAAAAGCTTATGTGGGATTTCATCCGGATACGGAGATTCCAACGGTTTCAGTGATTGTTGCAAACGAAGCCTTGGATTGGGTTGTCGGGGTTGCCACGTTTGTGTACGGGGCGAGTTTAGATAACCTACCGGAAATACCATGGGAGCCTGGCACTTGTTAAAAACCACAAGCTAATAAACTCGTATAAATATTTCAAAGTAATGTAATTATTATGGTCTGATGAATAAATTTTAGATAATGAAGTTGACGGTTTCAGATATTTATAAGGAAAAACAGCACAATTAAGCTTGCATCACAAATGACAAAATTAAACTATCTTTGTACGGACTACGTAGGGAACTACTCAACTAAAAGTGACGTCTTTTCATGGATGAGTTCATTGAGCAACCCGATTTTTTTCAATTTTTATCATCAGTCTGAGTGATAAAATGTCAAATCTGGCATATAATTCATAAATTAATGATGCAAATGCATCAAGTGTTATTCAAATTGTTTTTATTCCTTAAAAATAAACCTTTCAAAGAGGGTAAATCGGCGTGGTCACGCCTTATAAAATTATTAAAGTGGTTATTTTTCAGAATTGGCTTTTACGTACATCAATTCCTAATTATCTTTGTACTAGAACATTAATTTTGCAAGATTATCTAATTTGGGCGTTGGTTAGTTCCAGTTTTTGCATAAATACGCCGACCGCAAATAAATTCACTACAGTATTAACTTGATCAATGGAAACTCCGAATAATTAATTTTTTCTTTTTAAAAATTAAAATGTTCAGAATATTATTTTCGGCGTTGATTCCAATCACGCTTTTATTTTTCTCCGTTACATGTGAAGAATGGCCCCGCCGAATAACTCCAGAAGTTCAACAACAAATTGACAACTTCATTGAAGAAGTGATGCTCCCTCAAAGTCAACTTCAAGGCTATGGCGTAGGAATAATGCAAAACGATGGGGAGCTCCTCTACACAACAGCCTACGGCCTTGCAGACATTGAAAACGGGGTTCAAAACACGAACAACACTCAATTTGGACTTGGCTCCATTTCCAAAGGATTCACAGCCTTGGTTGTCGTACGAACCTTGCAAGAACACTTTCCCGACCTCAAAGAAGGCGTCCTAGACATTTCTGTGTTTGAATTAGCGGCAAAATTTAATTTAACCTTTCCAGACCGATACAGAACAGAGCACGTGACCGTAAAAGACCTCCTAGCACACCGAGTCTGCCTCCGCGGGGATTTCTTTTCATCGATGGCTGAATCCATTCCAACAATTGAANGATTTCTTTTCATCGATGGCTGAATCCATTCCAACAATTGAAGAAGTTGTTTAGTAAGGTTTTTAAATTAAAAGCTAATTAAATTAAATATTTAACTGTTGATTATTATTTTAGCCGGATTCGGTATTTAGAACAAGTTTGTGACTTCCGTTCCAAAACGGTTTACACAAATCACATGATAACCGCCGCAGGTTATCTCGCTTCCTTCGTGGCAAACAAAACATTTGATGAATTAGCTCGGGAAATGCTGGACGACCTTGGAATGCACAACTCGTCATTTATCCAAAGTACGGACACCCCCGACCACAACGGAAGAAGGGCCCTGCCGTATTATTATTTAAACGGGGAACGCCATCTTTACAATGCGGAAATGCTCAAGAAGATAATCCCGCATAATCCCGCTGGCGGTTTATTCGTCACAGCAAACGACATGATGCGCTATCTCAACTTCCTGCTAAACCGTGGAGCTCTCAATGGACAGCAAATTGTCCCTGCAGAGATCATCGACTGGATTTTAAAAACCGCAACGCTTTACTGGGAAGCCCCCGAGTTTAAAAACGACGACGAACGGAAACCTATGCTTACGTATGGCTACAGTTTGGGATGGGGGCAAGGGGTTTATGATGGATACCATAGTTATTGAACACGGCGGAGGATTCATGACCTATTCCGGTCAAGCTTCAATCTGGCCCTCGGCCAATCTCGTTATTTACTCCGGGGTTCATGAGATACCGGAAGTTAATTTCTGGAAGTTAGGATTTCACATTTTTGTTTTTGAGTTGCTCAAGGGGAATCCAAATGCAAAGGAAGTGGCGCTAGAAGCGATAGGCAAAATGCAAAAGTCGGAGTCCACAGCCAAAGATAACCCTTTGAAGACTTCAGGGCTTCAAAATGAAGAAATTTTGAAGTTGAAAGGTTTTATGGAAAATAAAAGTGAAATGAAGGTTGCAGGACCTGTGACTGGGATTTACGGAAGTGGACTTAGCGGCGACCTTGAAATACTGGAACGATACAATGAAAACTCCAACTCAATGGAATTATACCTCCTTTGGGGCGTTTGGTATCAAGGATGGCTAGTCGAAGACGCCCGGGCTCCCGGGGTTCTATACGAAGCCCATATGGAAACCGACGTGTTTGAAGACTTCCCCGCAAATGGTCTCCCGTCAGATTTAAAAGCTTTTGTGATGTTCCATCCGGATACGGAGGTTCCAACGGTTTCAGTGATTGTGGGGAATGAAGCCTTAGACGAGGTCATAGGAGTAGCCACGTTTGTGTACGGGGCCACTTTAGACAACCTTCCGGAGATTCCTTGGGAGCCTGGCACTTGCTAAAAATTCTTATTCCTCATTTAATATTCCTCGTAATAGGCTACATTACGATTTTGTTATGATTATTAATTTTGCCTAATCACCAATTAAATAAGTTTTATAATTACTCATTTAAATCAGAGATAACCACTTTGCCATTTGATCCAGTCAAACGTTGACTCATGATTAAATAGCTGTCAAAATAAAATGATCAATTCCTAATTATTTTAAATTGGATATGGAATTCTTATCTGAACCTGAAAAATGGCATTTGTTCATCATTGAATCATTCTCCGTCATTGCTCTATCAGTTAAGTTGTCCTTGCCCACTATAATTAACTAGTTCAATATAAAAGTTTTAAAATTATAAACAAGTTTTATTGAAAGACTTCTGCGCTAAAAAGAAATTTTGAAATACTTTAATTCACTAAATACAAGCAGAAATAGAAGAAGTCTTATCATTCATCTTCGTCCCCAACTTCTTCACAATCCCGGAAACCTTCACATGCGGACCTTCACAATCCTCAGAGTCCCAGAGCACAACACATCCAAACTTCACCTCCACCGAAGTAATCCTATTATCCCACCAACTTCCCTTCAGAGAAAAACAACTTCCATTAATTAAATGAACGTCGTGGTTTGCCCCCGGTCCAAAAACATTACTCTGGGAGCGTTGGAATATCCTGACCATAGCCACAATCTCTTCATCACCGCCTTAATTAAAAACAAAACTTAATTGCAAAACCTAATTAAAATTAAAAATCATGCATACATTTAGAAATTGAACTGGTTTTATCATCAATAGAACTGGACAGGGCCAACTCCTCCCCACAAACACAGACACTCTCCCCCGTGCAGCCTTTCCCATCCCAAAGCCGGACGCAATCCCCCTCCAAAACTTCCACCCCAGAGATTCTGTTATTCCACCAGTCCCTCCTCGTCATTGAGAAGCACCCTCTCCTGTCAAAACTCAACTCTTCAAAGGTCCCCATCACCCCATTTGTCAACCCCTTCATTACACTCCCTTCGGGATACCGATGCACCCGCAGGGTAAACTGTTCTGAACCGTTACAACTCGACATCGAACTGATTCTATCGTTCATAGCTAATTTTGGGTGGTAGCCACAAGCACAGGAGTTTTCTCCTTGACACCCTTCCCCATCCCACAGCCGCACACATTTCCCGTCCAAAACGTTCACTGAACTTACTCGATTATTCCACCAGCCCCCTTCCACCCAAGAAAAGCATTCGCCTTCCTCAAATGCAATGTTGTTTCGGGTGGAGCCATTGTCTAGAAAAGGAGCCTGGGCAATTGTAACTTTAAAAAGGTTTCTTTCACTTCCAACTTGGCATCCTTTTGAATGCTGGAAGTCTTCTCCGAGCATCCAAAGCTGTCCGGAGTACATGTAGCCGTGTGCCCAGTAGTTTACCCAGTGCTCACAGTTGCACCCGTTCACTTGGTAGAAAATCCTCTTCCCAGAGTATCGATTCACGTCACGGCGGGCCCTTTCGACTGAATTTTGAATTGTTGCGTGTTCTTTTACATAACAGGAAATATGGCTAATTGACTTGTCTTCTCTGTACTCTGTCCAACTCTGTTCTTTAAGAGTGGAACTTCCCGGAGTCTTTTTATCTCCCGTGGTGACGCCCGTTACGTGGGCAACGGTGGAATTACTCGTGGCGAGGAGAACGTGCTTTGCTGGGGTCATGTTCAGAACGATGACCATATTGCAAAATATTACATCACCGGGGATGAATTTTAAATCTGCACTGACGTCGTTAAAATTATCCAAACTGACAACATTTTTGCAAAAAAATGCAAAAAATAGTAATTTTATGCTTGGATTGTTCAGCATCTTGGATGAAAAATAACTGAATTACATTTACGCATTTGTAATTCATTTTATGGATAATTTAAAACAGTTTCGTTTTTAATGAGAGCAAAAATGAGTAATTTTAAATAAGAAAGGTCACAGAGGCCAAGCTTATCTTATTCCAAGAAACAAGAATTTAGGGCGTGACAGTATTTCAATGCTCATCCTTACTCACTTTTATTATCTTGTTGCATTTTATATCGCAAATTTTATAAAAGTGATAAGCCAAATATTAATAAAAATTATCAAAAAATATGAAAAACTTTACGGCAAAATTATTACTCACCGCAAAACAAATCGGTTGACCTTCGCACGTAATTAATTATGTCATTTATGATAAGAAAGCAAACAAAAATTACACAGTCTTTAACTATCTGAAAGAAAATTAATTTTGTATTTAATTTGTGTACTAATTCCATCGAAAGTATGTTTAACTAATAATGTACCGTTTCATTATCTTCAATTTGAATAAAAATTAGTTTAAAACAGAATTAATGCCAACACGAAATTTTTATTTAGATTTCGCACAAAACATTTAAAAGTGGCAGACTGCATCGATAAGATTGGTATTGAAATAGCCAACGCGAACCCCGCTGAGGTACGTAAATCCCCATGCAACTCTCTTCTTCAACCAAATTTGTCAAATTTCCAATCTTGGACAAAGTGGAGCCATCAACTGAAGCGTTTGTATAGTGCCAAACAAATTGTCTGAAATCTCCGGCGTCTCTTCCGGAAGTCCAATAGTCTACATAAATATGTAAATTTAGTTTCTTTTCGGTACTGAAATATATATTTTTTCTTACGCCCGTCAAAAAAGTTAGATTCCCAAGCATTTTTCAAAAACATTTGCTGCTCCTCTGAAGTCACGGACGCTAACTGCATTCTACTGTCATTGCAAACTTTCAACGCATCTGTCCAATTCTATTTAAAAAAGCTAATTAGTAAAATATATTTAATTTTTAATGTTTTGATCGTACCATTTTCGTGTTTTCAATAAAGAAGGCCTTTCCATCGACACTTCCAAGAAATGAAAGTGATTCTGGAAGGATTCCTCCCAATTTCTCCAAAACTTTCCAAAAATCGACAAAAATTTTTTTATATTTTTCCTTACTAAAATATTCTAAGGTAGCAAGATTTGAGCAAAACTTAAACTTACTTTCTGGAGGAACATCCAAGGATACAACGTATCCCGCAAGGAAAACTCCAAGAGCTACCACAATAGATTTAAGAGCCATGATTTGAAATGTTCCAACTTGACTTTGAATTGCTAGTGCAAGTAGCCTATTTATATTGCACGTGAAGTTCAAGGTTACGTTATTCAAGCAGTATGAGATTAAAATACAAAATTGATAGAATTGATTCAAGCTTTAGATTTTATGACGTCAATTACATTTTTGATTGGTGTTACCGTAACAGTTAAGATTGGTGAGTTTTGACCAGTTTTGTGTAATTTATAGTAAATGTTATTGAAAGACAATGAGAACGTATAGATTGTTTAAAATAAAAATTGACAAGTTGATTACTTAAAACAAAACTTTTTTCAAATGAAAGATATTTTTATCATTGCATTAGTTCAATTAGAATCCAAAAAAGTTTTCAATTTGATTGAGAATTTAGAGCGACAGATATTTTAAAAAAGTAATTGCCATTCCCGAGACATGGAGTTTGAAATTAAATGCCATGTCATGCTTATTACCGTCATAAATATTCAGAGGAGTATTCAAAATGAAAAACATCAGCAAATAGATTTTTAGCAATGAATCATTTATAACTTTTAGAATGTGTCCGTTATGCTAGACTGGCATAACTTATTTCTCGTTTGGATAAAAGGAAATGAAAAGAGAATTTAATACAGGATTATTTTATTTTACAACATTGACATTTGATTTAGTCAAAGCTCCAAATTCCACTCGTGTTTTACCGGCTTTACAGGTTTTACTTTTACTATAAGCCCGTAAAACTGTAAAATGTTTAGAAATAATCTTAAATTCTTACAAAACCTATATAAACCTATAAAGTTAAAGCAACTTATGAAGCAAAACCAAGCTATGTAATTCTTTAGAAAACACACAAATCAATTTTTATTCAACTGTTCAGCAATCCCCTTGAAAATCCTCAGAAAATAGCAGAAATCACTCGCTTTAACATAAACTTGAACTTTTTCAGTATAAAAATCTACTTTTAAAATGCTCAGTTCCCGCTTTTTCAAAATTCTGGAGCTAATCTTCATCCCAATGGAATATTTTGGAGCAATTCCAGCCCACTACGATAAAAACTCCCGGGTGTTTCTCCAGCCCAGTTCAAAAACTCTATTTCGGCTTAATCTAAACTGGCTCATGTTCCTCTTTTGGTACATTTTCTGTCCTTTGCGGTGCTTTCTATTCTACCTGGAGAAAAACATTGACGCCTACAACCTCCTTTTTCTTTTTTCCACTGCGGCAATCCTCCCAATTATTTTGATGGGCGTTTTTGTCTACCAAAGAAACGAAATGATTTCCGTTGCAAACGGGTTCTTCCTCTTTTGCCATAACATGACCAGTAAGCCCTAAAGTTAATTATTTTTAATTAGATTTTAAAACGTTTTCTCATTTTAGAATATCTAAAGCATGGAGAGGAACCGGATAAGTCAAAATACAATAAACTCCTTGATTTTTGCACGATCCTGTTCGTATTCTTCTGCATTTTGGGAGATCTAGCTCTTGTCTTATTCTACGCAATATTCCCGGGAAACCCAACAACTCCCGCGAGTTTATTTCCCGATTGGCTCCTTCACTATCCGCCGGTTTATGCATTCCTAATATTTTTAGCGCTTTATCTCTGCACTGTAATCTACATGGTTTTAGCAATCAATGGAGTAATTATTTCAAATTTGCTTCTCATAATGACCTCCTTCATCTGCCAAGAACTCCGCCTAGGCCGGAAAAAATATCGCACAGTTGAACTCTTACGGACACCGGAAGTCCTCATGAGAGTGTTCCGTGGGGCGCAGTTGTTATTCAACGCTGGATTACAAATCTACGGCCAGTTTTTAATCCCCGCGCATGGAATCTTCCTCTACACTTCCATTTTTTGCAATGTGATGCTGATGGAATACTGGGATAGAATGCACTCAACAACAAAATCAATTATTCTTTCTTGGACAGCGACAATGACATTTGTTTGGTCGTTTTGTTTAACCTGCGGGGGAATCCTGCATAGTTTGGGGCAAAAAGTTTTAAAATCTTGGGAAAGCTTTGACCTTGAAAAGGAGGAGGGACAGTTTAAGAAAAAAATTATGAAAAAATTCAGAAAGAGTTGCAGACCTATTCGGATCCACTACGGGAGCTTTTTTGTGATGAGGAAAACTTCAGTTTTGGTGTTTATGAGGGGGCTAAGCAGAGGCACGGTGAGATTGCTTTTGACAACAAAGCGGATGTCAACGAGGCATTAAAATTGTTTACCGGTTTAAATCTAGCACAGCAAATCTTATAAAATATTCACGATTGGAGGAAAATGAGAATATTGACTAGCAGACAATCGACAGCAAAAACTAAAAATTTACAAAACGTCAAAGTAAATCAATGAATTGACTTGAAATTGATTTTAAAAGCTCCAAGGCATAAAAGCAAAGGATTTTTCCTTTCTTGTCCAATTCTTTAAATTATTAAATAGTTAAATTTATGGAAAAACACTGACCAAAACTCCAAACTTGAGACTAGTCAGTAACCTCGTTTAGCAATGCTCAGCTCTGGATTTTTCTCAATTTTAGCTTTCACATCCCCCATTCTAGAATCTTTAGGAACGGTTCCCATGCACTTCGATAAGCACTCCAATT
Source organism: Lepidocyrtus fimetarius (assembly GCA_036507315.1). Classification (NCBI taxonomy): domain Eukaryota; kingdom Metazoa; phylum Arthropoda; class Collembola; order Entomobryomorpha; family Entomobryidae; genus Lepidocyrtus; species Lepidocyrtus fimetarius. The sequence continues at coordinate 11,889 of JAANSO010000960.1, read as the reverse complement.
TATTCACACGACCCTTTCCAAAAACACTTTTCCTTCTGCATTTAAACTCAACTTGGTTCCTTCTCTTCTACCTTTGCCTGCCATTCCAATGCGTTAGATTTCATTTGCAAGGGGACATCAACTCATTCTTCCTCCTTGTTTTGTTCTCAACCGTTGCGATTCTCCCCGGAATGTTGATTTTTATTTTTGTCACGGAAAAAACGGAAGTCCTTCAGTGCATCAACGCCTTCATAATTTACAGCCTTCGCATGACAAGTAAGTATTAACTAATTACCCAATAAATTTACATATTTTAGAATACCTGACTCCAAAGGAACGTCCAGACGTGTCATTATTCAACAAAATCATGGATTCCATCACAGTTTTGATTTTTCTCGGGTGTTCTTGCGGCGCCATTTGCCTCTCCCTCTTTTACGTAATTTTTCCGGGTAACCCCACAACAATTGTGAGTCTCCTTCCCCCAAGGGTAATCTACTTTCCCCCGTTTTACTTATTTTTCTGCGTTGTGGCAATCTACACTTGTGCATTCATCTACATGCTCATGTATTCTTTTTGTGGTAGTATTTTTTAACATTTTCGCAATAATGACGCCATTCATTTGCAAAGAATTCCGTCTGGGGAGGAAAAAATACCGCACGGTTGAGCTTTTTCGAAAACCGGAAGTCCTCATGAGGAACTTCCGGGCAACGCAGCTTCTTTCTTTTTAACACAGGGCTGGAAGTTACCGCGAAGTATTTGGTCCCATCGCACTACTGGGGGGAAATGGAACTCATTACCAAAGTTTTTGTTTTATTTTGGGCGACTGTTTGCTTATTTGGCTGGTCTCTGTGTTTAATTTGTGGGGGGATAATGCACCGTCTGGGGCAAAAAGCAATAACGTCCTGGGGGAGATTTGAGAGGAAGCTGATGAAAAAGTTTGGAAGGAGTTGCAAGCCGATTACGATTTCATACGGGATCTTTTTTGTGATGAAGAAGACGACAGTTTTGCTGTTTTTAACATTGTAGTCACCTTGGTTTTTAAGAGGAGTGAGCAGGGGCACGATGAGGGCAAGGTGACTACAATAGTAGGTGGGGCCATAGGAGGATTTCTCTTAAAGCAAAAACACGTGGCTTTGCGTGACGTTGCGGAGAGTACTTGGTTCGCGTATGGCTAGCTGTGTAGTAGCGATATGCGCTACAGGCGCATTAAAGATTACATGAATCTATAACTCCAATTCCATTTTAATCTTAATTTTTATTTATTTTTGCTGAGAAAACAGTAAGTAATAATTAGTTAGCTTTAGAAACTTGTTTTTAAAGGATTCTGTAAAATGTTCATCATAAATTAAGCTTTACAATAGTTGTAGTTTTATCTGCATTTTTAAACTATACAAGCTAAATAAGCTAATAATAATAATTTTTATAGATTCATATTTACAAATGAAGGACGGAAGGAATTAATTAAAGCCAAGAGTTAGTCAATAGATTTTATTTTCATAATTAGGTAATAATCTGGTAAAGTTACGAAATTTTACATATTACAAAGGTGTAACTATTAGCAGGTAAGGAGGTAAGTTTTAGATTTATCTCATCTATTAAATTCTTCTTTTCTTCAAAGGAATATTTTCATTCTGAAACAAGAAATATAATTTTAATATTAAAATTGGTAATGAGAATAAAAGAGCAATATAAATAAAGCATCGTATAAAACTTTCAACTTACAGTTTGCTTTCTTTTTCTTTGAAAATTTGGCACAGAAGTAGTTTTGTTGGAAGACTTCAACGGTTTCACTTTTCTCTGAGCATAGTTAGTTTCTGGGTTGTTTTTAGCCAGCGCTGGTTTCAAAACAACTAAATTTTCCTTATCAGGCAAAGCTTTGGTTCCAATTTTATCATGTTGTAAGTTTGAAGATGAAAAGTGTTTAGCCTTGTTTCGATTAATCAGTGAAACCTTTTTCTTTGCATTTGTATTCAGATAGTTTACTCTGATTTTAATCCGAATTTTTAAAAACTCTTCTGCAGCATCAGGATTTATGTGCGGTGAGGTTCCTAAAATATATGACTTTAAGGAACGCAAAAGTCCAGTTTTGGACCCGTGTTTTGTATTCATGAACGCATTAAAGAGCTGATTACATTCTAGGATCCATTTATGCATTTCATTAGTAGGAGTCAGCAAACCTCCACGAGATATTTGCTGTATCCAGTTTCCAGTAGATTTATGTTCAGTTGGAACTCCGTAGACGCCTTTCCCGCATCGTTTGAGTTTCCATGCCACATATCCAGCCAAATACAGTAATGTGTCTTCGTCGATGTTGTCATTTGTTTTTCGTATACGAAAGCTTTTTCCGGGAAGACAAATTTCAACATTGGTAGCAGAGTTCTGAAACTGGTTTTTTTCAATTAACCTAGCGCTTATCATGTTCATGTCGGATTCGTATTCGGAATTGGTATTTGCCGGTGCACGAAGTTGTGATCCTAATACTATCAATCTCAATCTGTAACGGAATTCAACAGAGGTTGGATTTGTGGATGACCCCCCAAAAGCTCGAATACGAGAAAACAGGCTCTCCAAGCAGTCTTGGTTTAATCTGCTTGTAAGAATATATTTCACATCACTGAACTGTGCTTTCATATCATTAAAAAGGTTCATTGTAGAACGTATAGACATAATAAAGCCTTTCTGACAAGGCAGATGACCGCTTCTGAGCTTTGCGATACCGGTATCTTTTCTAATGGAGTAAAACCGTCCGTTATCAATGGTTTCAAGAAATCTTTCCAAAGTCTCAATTTGTTGGGGTTTCCCAGTATATGCTGACTTTGTTTCAGCACTCTGATCAAACATAACACGACTATTCATTATATCAAACGCGTCATTGACATCCTGAATAAAGTTTGATATGGTTGTGTTTGGAAGGTATTTTCGAGCTAAACACGCAGTATGGTTTGATAAAAGTTGAGCGGCAGGTTTTACTCTCATTCTTTCAGCATAATGAAGTTCCAATATGCGTTGATTCAATTTTGGGCAAAGTTTCAACTCAGCGTTATCCAACTCAAGTAAATTTTCAAATGTTGTTTTGTTTATTGTTGTTCCATCTTTAAGAAGTATTCCATCGTCTAACAGATGATTTCTGACTAATTTCAACATGTGGGGAACATCAGCAAAGACATGAACATTGCGTTCCGTGACGGGATTTTGAAAATAGGGTTTTTCCATTGTGATTTCCAGTTCTTTCCAAAGCGCCACATTGTCACCTCCCATGTCACTTGTAATGCTAACCACTGGGTATCCTGCTGCTTCCACCAATGAAATAATTTCAAAAAGAATTGTTTTTGTCAGCTTTGTATCCATGTTAAAGAACACAGGCTGTTTCCAATTGTCAAACAACCCACGTACCATGACCACTTGAACTTTAGAGCCTGAAGATAAACAATCAATTGATTTGTCAAATGCAATCTTTGAGCATATGCTCATCTCATCAAACGACATACAGCAGACTCGTTGCCACGGTTCAAGTGATTCACCGTAAACTTTCATTATCTGAAGAACTTCTTTAAAAATACCAGGTTCGCACTTAAAATGTGCAACACGACGACGTAATGTTCGAGGAGACGGTAACGGTAATTTCCAAATAGTTCTTGCTGTCTCATAAGCTTTTAAGCTAATGCTTCTTAATGATAACGCCTTCACCACATCTTCGTTAGCCCAATGGACTCGTTTTGAATTTAACTTCTTAGCTTGTTGTTTTGAAAAACATGATCTGTAGGATCTGTGTCGCGACTTTTCCTTCTGTAACGCGGATCGTAGATAACTATTGTTCTTCCGCAGTGTTTTAATCAAACCAGCCTGTCGAATGACCCGTGTTTCAGCCTTCTTCAATCTCTTTTCGATGTCTGAAACAAAAATGGATTAAGTATTTACAACTTAATTTTAGTTAAATAGTATATTCCTAATATCACCATAACTGAAAATACGAACTTTGTAAGTAGAGGCATGTTTGCGTAGCTCGGTTATTGGTAAGTTCAATTGAAGGTGGCTTTGGTTTTTCTATTACCGGAAGTTCATGTTCCCCGTTCAATATTTCATTTGCCAGTACTCTTTGCTGTCGTTTTAAGGCTCTGTTTGAACGATTTGGATCGGGTTCTCTAGCTTGACTCCTATTTGGAAACAAAGAGGGGATGGCAGATGACTTTAGTTTTTTCCGGAGGGGAAGGCCAAGTAATTCATGCTCTAAATCGCGTTCGTAGTCTGTCTCAGAAAAATGTTCGGAGCACACTCTGGCATTCTTCGGTATAATTTTGCCTACACGTTTGCAAGCAAGTACCCACTTTTTACAAATGTCTTCATTTGCCACTGGAAATACATGGTACAGGATGTCCCTTCCCTTTGTATTTTTGGCGTTATTTTTGCAATCAGCAACAGCACAGGTACACGGCATATTTCTATACACTTATCAATAAAACACGCTTTAAATTATTTAGTTAATGAGCAAATTAAAAGAAAACAAACTAATCAATAAAAATGTAAATTTAAAGCTTTAAACGCTGAATTTTATTCTCATTCGATTTTACTTTTAATTGATTAATCGGTAACAACCTGGTTTACCCATGCTTCACTTGTTTTCATTAAGTTTTTTCTAAAGTTTGCAAATTTATAATCATAGACTAATTATATATCTTATTTACTAAATTAATTAACATCTGTTGAACAGCAAAGTTACAAAATCAACGCAAAAAATGAAGAGAGTTTTTATTCTGCAAGCTTGCAATTTTGAGCAAGTCAATACTCTTTTTGACGTCATCATCTCAGTCTTTATGCACGCAAACAACACTACAATGTAAAGTCCAGATGTTGTTGCTTTCCTCCTTCTTTTACTTTTCTTCCTCCTTATTATTTCGGTGATGTGTGTTACAATGTAAAGTCCAGATGTTGTTAAAAATAGCATTTATTTCAGCTAGTCAAGAGAGACCCTTGTTTGAATTACGCAACGCAGCATCTTCGTATGTGTAGATGGAATTGGGATAATATTCTATGCATAACTTTTGGCATTCAATTTTCTTAAACTCTTGATGCGTATAAATCGAGATATGCATTTGATAATAGTAAGTAATAATACGGCTGGCATCAAGGTACATGTGTTTTTAAAAAGTGAATATATAAATGCTTACGAGTGATATTTAAAATATTACACAATTGACCCCATTTAAAAACTGAATAATTTTGAAGGTCTTTAACAAATTCATAATACAATTTACAACATTCTAATGCCTATGTCAATGCAATGTAAAATAAAAAATTCTTTGGAAAGGGGTACACCTTAATGTTTTAAACTTGCAGGGACCAATATCTATTCTTTTTCATATTTTTACACTGCGCGTGTTTGTGATTTTTCAATGTAGGTCACCTCTGCACTTTTATTTCAACATTTTTTATATTCATGCGTGAGTTACGTAACTTCTGTGCAAACCAACTTTACAATTTTGTTGTCAGCGCTCTTTCTCGAAACTTAAATGAGGTCTTCTTGCAAATTAGAAACAATAATAACACACAAGATAAAATTAAATAAAACGGAGTGAATTGAAGTGTGAAGGCGAAGGCCAACGAGGACACCTTATCTATGGTCATGTCCGCCACTCACAAAGGCTGTTGTTTTCTACTTGTTGCGACATTCCAATCGATGACAACTATGATTGTGTCATTATACAAAATTTGTGAATGAAAAGCTGTTTTCTTGATTGTATAATTTTAATGCAATAATTTTAAAGTTGAAAGGACCAATAATTTGAATGACCTATTTTATTTTGAGCCATATAATGTAGTTTATAGATTTACGGTTAGTAGTATTCTTTTTAATATCTTAGTCATTCAATTGATTTTTTAAAATAATTATACTATGAAATATAAAATAGGGTTGTGATATGTCTTGCTCAGCAAGCTGTCTAATAGGAATTTTAGTAATAGCATACAGAAAAAACCGGACCCAAATTTTAAGAATTCTTTAATCTGAGGCTTTTTACACTTCCAATATATTATTACAAATGTGGCAATGATTTAAATAAGGGAAACTTATATTTTTTTGCAATGTTGCAAACATTTTGTTATTGCAATGGCCACACAACGGGAATGAAAATGTTTTAGATTTTGACAACCCGGTTTTTATCTTGTATATTTGATTTTTTTATTTCGTTTGTATACATATGTAGGCATTTATTTATCTGAATTACAAATATACGGCATTTGTAATTGGTAAACAGAAATTTAAAAGTTAAACGTGTTACGCGAGACTTGTTTTTAATCTTGTTTTTATTTGCATAATACTTCATTATTTCTTTGATTTTAAAACCACCTATGTAAGAAGATGAAGTTATCTAAAAGAATAAAAAAGTGTGGACATTTTATTATCTTAGGATGAGTTGCTTTAGTAAAAAAAACTAAGAAACGTACAACAGGGAAACCTATAATGTCAACCATTTTGAAATAACAGTAGAATGATTTGAGTAAATCAGTTGAATTCAATGAAAAGTAATAATGCATTTATTTATCAGCTAATGTACGATAAAAATGTGAAATTAATTTAATAAACTTGGGGCAAACCCATAAAAGACTGTCCCGAATTTCGAATGCATTTACTCGCATTGAAACTGTGTTGTATCTGTATCACTCAGTTTGTTGATCAATATGCAGTAAAAGTTTTTACAGAATGTTGCTTCTTTTTCAGAAGTTATTTCCTTTCAATATGCGCTGATTTACTTTCATCTTACGTCGCTTTTTGGAACTATTACCTCATACCTACTTGCTATTCTATAAAACGTTTCCTCTTTGTTACACTTATCAACCAATAAGAAACAGGAAGATTTTAGTTCTTATAAAGTAGACAAGGAACTTTCCTGTTGGCGATTTTACTTCCTTTCTAAGTTGCTTGATGGAGGAAGAATAGCATTGGTTTGTGTTTAGTAAGTTATATAATGACTATATGTAATGCGAATTAGCTTGCATTTATAAATATAGCTTGCTCGAACAATTGGTTATTTTTGCGCTTGATTTTTCTTTAAACCTATTTCCATAGTCGGTTTTTATAATATAATCAAATTGGCATTCCCACTGGTTAGTTGGTTACACTATATCCAGTACCAGTTAACTGAATAAGACCAAAATCGCCAAGAAATATTTGACATCATATTTTTCAAATTTTTAATCATAATGCAGAAAGTAGCTCACTTGAATAAGTAGTTTTTCAGTATATATAAACAAAATACTTAAAATATAGACTGTTTTACATTTTGTGCAGTATTTTGTACATATTTAAATTAGGTATGTTGTATACGCGCAAAAGGATGAAAAAATAAAGTTTTCTATTTAGCAACAACCATGTTTTCATTATTCGTAATACTATCCGCGTAAATATTTCTGGTTTTCAGCCTCAGAGTCTGATCGAATCTTTTGACAGAAATATGACCCTGATGAAACCAAGATTTATTTCTAAACAATACGTCTCAATTAAATTTTTATTAGACTTCTTTATGCAAAAAGGCTCTAAATGAAAACTGAAGATTCGTGAATTCAGGCATTAGCTTGTGCAATGCTTGTGGAAGAGCAACTATGGAACCAACATGTTTCTGCCTGATTTCCTTTCACACAAGTCGTGGAAGTTAAATTAAATTAAACCGAGCATTTTCGAACTAAATTACCAACTTGTTATAGACATTTTATTGATTTATTTATGAAGAGCTTCAATAATACACAAATATAGTGTTTCTTTCATATTTGTTTCTACAAAGGAGATCGTAGAACCATTTGAAATTGACACGATAGTAGTTAATTTTAGTATGCATTTGGATTAAGAGAGCATATTTCTCCCAGTTTTATACGTCTTGGTAAGGTGAAAGCCTGTGTTATACCTTACGCTATTCGATCTTGTCGACAGTCGTCTATTCAATATCCGCCAATTGTTGTGGAGTCAAAACCGAGTACCAAGGAAAAATTCCCTACTCTAATTTCCTTTTACATAGTACATGTCTATATGTTTTATCAAAAAGAGAAGCTAAACAGAAACAAACTAATTTCATTCCTTTGTTTTCCCTTTGGCTTAACTTTACTGTTGTAAAACTTTTGGAAATCACACACAACTCTGTTTGGCTTCCATGTAGCATCTTTGCCAGAAAAGGCCAAACAATGTATGTGCCGCACAACACAAAAGGGCTAATAAAAAGCAGCAAATCTTTGCTACCTGCTTCAAGTTTTGATAGTTTTCTATATTTTGTAAAAAGTTTGCAAATTGGAATATTTTAAGTGAAAAAAGTACATTAACCCAGCAATTTTTTACAATTAAATTCAATCCACATTTAAATTTTTACCTATCACACAGATAGATAAACGGACAAACAGGCACACGAAAACTTTTACTTGCTAAAAGTTTAGGAACATCATTTTTTGCTGTCGCCGTCAATTTTATGAGAAAGGAGTGAGAGAGTGATGATGGTTGTAGGAGAAATAGAACACCGAACATAAAATGAAATGCAGAAAGTCAATAGACATATTATTAACTCTATTACCAGTAAAAAAACTCCACTACTGTTATCTTTTGGTAATATATTCCTTTCCAAGTGGTGCTAACAAGTAGCAGGAGTAAATTTTGTCTCACTCTTTCTAAGGATATTTTAATTTTTTATCCTCGTCGTTTCATGTTCTTTCACTTTTACGTACATTTCCATTTTGTTCCCAGGGATAGAGATGCAGAAAAACCTATGAACTCATTACATTATTGGAAGATAAAGCTGTGAAAAGGAGTTGCTTGCTGTGTACTCCTACGGATTTCTGCTGTCAACTCAAGCCATGTTATATAGCGCCGCTCAAGCCTCTGAATCGCAACTTCCTTCTTCCTCTAGATTTCGTTTGGTGCTTTCACAACATGATGTGATAAAAACATTTTGCAAACCCTCCAACAAACTGTGTCTTGTATGACATTAAATATATATAGTGGTTGCTCTAAATGTTAAAAATACATCCTTGTTTTAACGCTTGTTTTCGTGTAGAGAAAAGAAAATATAGACATGTATCAAATCAACCTTTCCCTGTTGCTGCTGCTTTCAGTTATTAAAGAATTCAGTTAGTATCAACATTTATAACGAAGCAGTAGAAAAAGGAAAGGATGTAAAAAGTTTATCGATTATCATATCATATGTGTACAAGCATACTTGTGTAAATACTTTTCACTATTTTCAGTTTCTCAGCAAAAGCAAACCTTCTTTTTCGGCGTTTCACTTTTTATTCTTAACCAAAACTTTGAAAATCTTGCATGTGTACTACGTACGTATGCTTGCTTTCCACAATGAAAATATATCTGATTAAATAAAAATGAAAAATGATGACCGGAGAGCTTCAAGCTTTTTAATAGATAGAAATGCCCAGATTGAGCTTTCCGTGAAATTTTCATTTCATAGATGAAGTGAGATATATTTAAGCAGGCTAGCATCTACTAAAACTTTATATTAATTACTACTGTCATTTAGCTTTAAACTCAAAGTTAAGTTAATTTTAACCACCAAAGTTGTTATTTCTTTCATCATAAAATCTGTATGATTCCTTTCATCCAGCGACTAAAGGAACAAAGCAAAGGAAACTATTGTTAAAATAATCTTCATCACTATAAATAGGTAAAAGCAAAAATCTACACAAAATTGGAATGAAAGGGAGGGAGAGTAGAAAGAAACGATCTCATTCGGGTGCATATTAAACTCATAGGCAGAATATATTCATATGTCCATAGCGCTCCACTCACTACACATCATGCATGCAATGGTTAATTATATGAATATAACGCTACTTTTCAATGCAACAACTGCACATTTCCCCATTTGGCTGGCTTGGCTTATTTTCTCTGTTGTCCTTTTGTATTGAGTGAGCACTTTTGATACTACAAGTTTGCTTGGGAAAGCTGTTCTGAAAAATGTTGATATCGTCTTTACTTCTCTCCGGGAAAACCGACATTTCCCGTGCTAAGTTCGAATTCACTGTCCTACTATTCCTTACCACGTTATTTCATTTTAACCCGGAGTTCAGTCTCTTTCTTTTACAACAAAACACAGTTGATATCCTTTTCATACTATTTTTGGAAAGAGGTTCCTCCATACTAGTCGCTCAATCCTTTTTTACAGGAAAACTTATTTCTCCGTTATCTCGTAGAATATTTCTCCTCGCAATTTTTCAAAATTGTCCAAGTCAAGAGCAAATTTTCGTTGTGTTCTCGTTTATATTTTCGGTGACTCTCTTGATGGCTGTAGACTGTAAGGTTTGGTTGGGCTAGTAGTTATTAAAACTGGACGGAGTTCATTTCTGTATTGTCAGCTCCATTCTTTTAGATCCGTCTGCTTGCAAAATTTTAAAAGAAAACCCGAATAGAAAAAATTAATGAATTGTGTTCTGGTGCTACATAACCGTGGTTGAGAATTAGAATGTTTCTTTTGAGTTTAAAAGTTTTAATTGAGTACTCTTGTCTAGAATTATCCTCGTAACCAGCTTGCATAAGATATCAGTTACGAAGTTAGTTGTGAATAGCTTGCCATTTTCAGAGTTAAAATTACAGATAAAGCATTGTAATATACTTCCACTTTTCTTACGTCTTTCTTTGTGCAAATAATTGCGAAGGAAATCAAATAAGCCAAAAACGTACTAGGTACAAACGAGATTCATGCCAAGGTATATTATGTATGTAATATCTGTATTCGAAATATGTACTAGCAAAGAATCAACAAGTTTTTACTTAAAATTAAATTTATTAGTCTTTTCCATGCAAATTTAAAGAATCAGGAATTTAATCGAAATTATTTTGAGAGCAATAGTTTATGCAAAATCCTGGATAAGGGCATAACGCAAATCAACGAAGCCATTAAATATTACCTTGATCTATCTTCAAAATTCAAAATCAACGATATCTTTTTCGAAAAATCTTACCACTATTCAAAATAGTTATTCTTTGTGTACAATCTTCTTGTGATATGGAAAATTTAATCCAGGATCGAATGTCCTTTTGGTTTTTTTGCAATAAAGTCTTAGTAATATTTGTAATTAGTAGGGTGTTATTGAAATAGTACTACATAGTCGCTTCATTTAGCACGTTAATTTTATAAGAACAGACCGATTCAGCAGTTTACCGAAGTGGTTTCTTTTAAGGATCAGTCTGAAAAGTAAAGCATCGGACTGTTCCTAGTGTAAACCGACTCCACCTCAATTCCAGTGCAAGTGATTATTAAAAAAAGATGAAAATCCCAATATAAAGCTGAGACAACTTTTTGGAAAGGAACAAGCAAATAAACAAACTTATATTTACGTATCTAACTTTCTATAAAAGGTCATTCTTATTTACCACCACTTCACTAGTCCAATTCATTTCAGAAAAGTTTATGCATACTGTTCAGCAACCTAAAGTACTTTCTCCAATGTTCATTATGGCAAGTTTTAATATGCATCATCAACGTCATTATCATCGTCAAAATCATCGCATATTGGATTCGTTTGAGGGGACGACGATAAGTCAAGAATAAAGGAAATGTTTTCTGCATTTAACGGCAAGTAGGAAATATGTTCATTTTCTATTTTTTCTTTATTCAAGAATGATCTATGATACGGTACAAATACATCATAAACAGTGTTGCGTCGTTACTTTAAATGACGCAAAACATCGTCTCTATCTGGAGTTCCGTTTAAACTATATTGTGGCTGTGATGATAAACGAATATTATTGATAACTATAGAGTTTGTTGTTGATATTTTCACGATAAGAAAAGTCGTGTTGTGTGTTGGAAAACACTCCAACTAACCGTCGGAGTTTCCACCTTTTCTTGTCCGTGTGAAGATGAATTGGAGGCAATAAATATTAAATGCACAATGCAAAATAAAACACAATCACAAAACAAT
>JAANSO010000959.1:0-21124 GCA_036507315.1 Lepidocyrtus fimetarius | reverse complement strand
GTTAGGAACAAAAATGGAACCATTATGGTTCAAATTTGCAATTTTCAAATTTTAATGGGATATGCGGTAGTGTTTTTTAGATTAGAAATCGACCCTTTTCTTTTGGACCCTGTTTGGTCTCTTAACCTTATTTTTCTTCTTTTAAAGTTACTCTATCCAATAAAGCACAAAATTTTCTTTCAAATGATATAACTTGGAGCTGCTTCCGAAATATTCCTCTGGAAGATATTTCAGTTTAAGCTTGTTACCTACATTATGAGACAGCCTTTATTTAGGCTAATTAATTTTTATCATCGACTTTGTAAGTTTCATGTGATTAATTTAGCAAATGACTTATTGCAAAACTATTATTATTATCGCCCAAAAGGACATTTTTCAAGTGTTGAAAGAATAAATTTAAATCGGGTTAATCATGTGCAATTTTCATTATTTTTTACCGTTTCTTATAAAAAATGTTTTTAAGAATACTTTTATGAAATATTCAATTATTGACTCCTTGCAAGCAAAATGTCAGCCAGGTATATACACAACTACATGAAGTCTATCTGATCAAGATAAGCAATTTTATGACCATCAAAAGTTACAGGTGAGTCGGTAACAAGAACTGTAATTAAAATAGAGCCATCATCGTATCCAAATATTGCATCATTCACAGTTGAAATTATAACTTTATCGAAAGGACTCCAACTGACGATAAAGCTCAAGCTTCACTGCTTCCTTCACTCTCCTCCTCCTTCTCTGCATTTACTGCACTTGTGTTACTGGCACGAGAATGCTCGAAGGGTTATCCTTTGACTGACCAGCGTCTTGTTTACGAGACTTAAAGAATGTTCTTGATAAGCTCACTTCATCACCTCCCGCCCCACCCAAAATGCAACAGTCTTTTTAAATGATGCAAAATCACATAAAAATTTGCAATATTTTGACCCAAAGGAAAAAAACAGGCATTGCATATTAATTACAATGTTTACGCATAAAAATGTTCTTGTTCCGGTGAGATTAAATCTCAAAATGCAATAATTCAAGTTCACTCATTCATCATTTTTCTTACGTAAAACTTCTCTCAGAAAAAAATTTGCAGACAGAAACAGTTTTTTATTGGATGATTAAATAGGCCAATAAGGAATACCATTAATTATGTTAAAGTGAGGTTTATTACTGCTTATCATCACCCGATAAGCCAAAATCAATATAAACTTAGCAAGTTGCGTGAAAATAAATTACACCTTCAACAATGTTTATGAAAATCATAAAGGGTGAATCAAAATCATTGCAAAATGTTGCGAATTCACAAAATTAACGGTCATAAATGCGTAATATTGGTGTTTAATTGAGAGGGACTAATTTTTTGATCTATTTTTGCATAAAGCTTTAAAGACAAGGTGGAGATGCCACGCATAATACTTTTGCAGGTCGGTCAACCAATCAGTTTTATGTTAAAATTCTTTAATAATTAATAGAAATGTACCCAATATTATTATTTGTATACAAAAACAGAGTAATTTGAAGGATGGTTTTGCATAAGTTTTAATAACTTGGCAGATTTTTAACAGATGTATAAAAGCGTTGGGAATCTTAAGCCAAGTCATCAGTTTTAACTTGCCAAAACATCCAATTACATCCAAAATCTAAAAACTTCATCATGAAGGCCGCTGTAAGTGTCTATTTTTTGTGAATTTGTGCTTTTTCAAAGGATTCGACTAACTTTTGGATTGTTTTTAGATCGCTCTCGCCCTTTTCGCCCTCGCCGCCACTGCCTCCGCAGATGGTCTCTATGGGGTCGGCATTGCCAAGGATATTTATGCCTACCCCGCTTACAAATACTCCTACGGAGTTGCCGATAAAGTCACCGGGGATCAAAAATCCGCTGTTGAGATCAGAGATGGTGGAGTAACCAAAGGAAGCTATTCTCTTGTCCAACCCGACGGTGTCCTCAGGACTGTCAACTACATCTCCACTCCTCATGGAGGTTTCCAAGCTCAAGTTATTAACAAGGGGGTTGCCGGACACCCAGGTATTTACGGAGTTCACCACGGACTTCACCACGGACATGGGCTTCACCATGGCCATCACGGACATCATGGACATCATGGACTTCATCATGGACATGGACTCCACGGAGGAATCATCGGATAAGCGATTATCCTAAATAGAAAATTATTTTAAACAGAGCTTTATTTATTTTTCCCTCCCAAAAATAATTCTTTCTTTCTCTTCTTCTTCTTTTCATCTTTCTTTCCCCCTTCTCTAGTCTTCCCTCCATCTTTCTTTCCTCCATTTTCCTACTAGTCTGATAAGACGACTGATTTTCTTTACTCACCTAAGGCCTTTTGGTGTCAGGCCGATTATTTCTTGCCAATGACACTTGATTTTTAACACTTCTTTAATAAAAACATATATTTTTGCAAAATATAAAAAACTAGTGAGCATCTGTGTAAAATTATTGTCATATTCTTTAAATCGCTTTTATAATGCCGGAATTAATTATTATTTATTTATTTTATTTGTTATGATGATAGGTACACTCCTCCAACATCAAGAATACGTCAAAATTATTCAAGACAATGTCCAAAATATCTTCATACGTCATGTACAATTAAGCAAATTGTCATAAAATGGCATAAAATGGTCTCAGTTTTGCGAAAGATGAAATAATGATCTGCACTAGAAGTAAAATATTAAAATTAATGTTTCCGGTAATGACGAACAAGCTAAACTAGTAGATTTTGTACAAGTAACTATTCTTTATAAATTCGCCATGAAGGAAATACGGAGGGTACTACTCCTATACGGAGTAATATTTTCATTAGTTTCGACAGCAAAAGGTACGTTTTGATCTAATTTTGATAAATAATTTTTTAACAGTATTTTTTCTATAGCCGGGTATGCGACGCAAGAAGCTTGTGAAGTTCTTTGTGGAAGTGGAGTGAATTATGCAGGGGTAAGCCGAGATTTTTTATCAACATTATTTGCTGTTTTATAAACATGTTTGTATTTTAGGCTTCAAATGATGAAAATAACGACATTGCTGGGAGGAGTGGATGGCGACCAGGATGTTACGGGATTTACTGCTCGCAGCCTGATTACTACACTCCGACAAAAACCACACCTGCACCGCCTCCACCCCCACCTGATGATCCACCACCGCCACCTCCCCCTCCTCCACCACCGCCTTGTACAACTCTGCTTTGTTATGCTCCTCCTCGTTCCAGTGGAAGAAAGAAATAGATTTTAAAATTGTCAAAAATGCCATAATAAAGACCAGTTTGTTGTATAATTTCACGTTTTTCTATATAAACAAACGTTTTTAAAGGAAATTGCGTCATATCACCCTAATCATCAATAGATCCTGAATAGCGAAAAATATAGCATTTGCAATCCATTCTGTGTAAAAACTTGTTTGCAACATTGCAAAATTAAAAAATGATGCAAGTGCAAAAAAAATTGTGCAGAGTGCACACAATCTGATAACTCGAATTAATTCATGTAATGATAAACCAGTTGCAAAGTGCAGGTAGATGATTCACTTAATGAAAATGAAATGATTTGAAGAGAAGCTACACGTGCATGTTCGAGTATCACTTTTTTAGCTGCTATAATACTAAATAGTACAGTATAGCACAGATATTGAATACTACAAATCTAATGTAAGCTAAGCATAAAATGCGCGTGAAAGATTGAATAGTTGGATTCACATGTAGTTTCATAGATCTCATATGGTTTTAAGAAAATAACACGCAATATTGAAATTTAACGAGTTCTCCAGCTATTAAATGTAAACAAGAGCTTTTTATTACAATTTTGAAACATCTTCGAACTCATTAAAATTGTGCTGGGATAGCAGATAAAACCAAAAATGTAGTCAAACGTGCAATTTGCTGAGTTTATTGAATACTCCATATTTTATTAGTATTACTTTAGCTTTGTAATCAGTTTCCTGTTTCTTCTCAACAAGTGTTTGTGTGCTGGTGACAGTCTCAAAGATCGCATGAAACAACTTGCTCAAGATAATTCCATAAACATTAATCTTTTATATGATTACTGAATGATGAATCATCACAATACTTTATTGAATACAGCAAAATACTAGTAGATTGATAATGATAATGATGAACCTTAATAACCTTGTTTTTGGATCTGTCAAAATTATTATAACTCTTTGAAAGTCAAACAGTGCTAAACTGGACGTAATGTGCAATTAAATTAAATATAACTTGTAAAATGAATACATCTCCAACGATCAAAGTGGAAAGTAATGATCAACGAGAATGTGTAAATCCGGAAGGAATCTCAAACGGGAATAAAAATGAGCCGTTAAAGACACTGACAAATGCTATAGCAGTTTCATCTTGCCCCAGTACTTCGTCTGTGTTTTGTTCAACTGTAACATCCTCCAATAACGGAAAAAACACTGTTTTAATCTCAACTGGAGCTGAAAGTTAGTTTATAAATAATTTTTAAACAATTTTAGTATTTTGATATGCTTTAATAAGTATCATTTTTACTTGACAGATTCATCAGCATCAGCTCCTACTAAACCAACGGAAAAAATAATAGAAATAGTGAAAAATATTAAAACCCCAGAGGAAGTCAACAGAAGGCGGACCTTATCTGAGGAAACGTTCGCGGCACTGGCGGAACTTGCAACGGAGAATGAAATAGATTTCGAAATTGAAGAAATATCTTTAAATTCGTCATATGAAGGTTCTGAGGATGAAGCTGCAGACCCTCCAGAGACTCCAGAGCCGGTAACCCCTTCGAAAAAGCCACCCCCAATTGTTTGGAATGATGAAGAAAAAGATGTCGAGGTTAAAAAGAGAAAGGTGGCCAAGCCGAAGACCTCAAGGTCACGGATAATTTCTTTGACTAAAGAGAGGGACAAACCGGAAGTTGCAATACCACCCCCACCCCCAGAAGATGATATTGACGTGGATAAAATCTCGAAATTAATTTGCCTTTCAATCCGTCAATTAAAAATTTTAAATATTAAAGTCCTCCTGGAACAGGAGGATGTTTGTGAAATAATCAAAAGGATAACATCACCCACTTGGAGGAAACGATCTGGTCATTACAGTTCTGTTGCAATTTCAGTAATTAACTGTTTCATCACCTCGTTGGGTAATTGTGAAGAGGAAATTAGAAAGAAAATTGAAATCTTAAGGTTATTAGCGGAAGTTAATAAACAGCTTTTTGGTCAAGTTAAGCCTGAGCCACCTTCAAAAGACATAGTTGTAGTTAGAGAGCAAGAAATTGGAGTTTTTGCAGCCCTGACTTCGCCATTATCAGCGCCTGGAGTCCACCCAGATCTTCTCTGTTTGTTTATAAGTTTGGGTTCGAATCCAGCAAATTGTAATAAATCCGATGGGAGAAACGTTCTTCACCAGATTGCTGAGAATTGCAAGGCCAGGAATCATTCCATGACTGAGGAAGTGCTCCAAAAGTATGCAAATTTTATTAATCTAGTGGAAAAAACTGATCTGAGGGAGATGCTATTGGCACGGGATTCAAAAGGAAATACTCCGCTTTGGACTGTTCTGCAAATAAGGGACCCCCCAAGGGAAGTTCTGCAAGTTTTTAGAAACGCCGGGGCTGATTTCAACGAAAGTAATCCGGAGCATACCCCGCTATCTTGGGCCATGGGGAGGAAAATCGGCACGATTAGGAAAATAATCGAATTCGGTGGAAGTCTTGAATGGAAAGGGAGAAATGAAAGGAGTCTGCTACATGAAGCTGCAAAATCTGCGAATTTAGACGCGGTCAAGTTTCTCGTGGAGGAGAAAGGATTTAACGTGAACGTGGAGGATTTGGAGGGACTGACCCCGTTGGATTATTTACTAATTGAGGAAAAGCCTGATGGAAATCAAGTCATTTCCAAACAAGATTATTTTTACACGGGCTGGAAGCTTAAGGAACTTGGAGGGAGTTTTAAAACTAAACCGGGAAGGGATGGGAAGACTTTAGTTCACGAGTTTTCTATAAGATCGAAATATTTCCCTTGGGCTGTTGAATTCCTTTTGAGTTTGGGAGAGTACAAAGTGGACGAGGTTGATAATTTTGGAAATACTGCGCTGCTTCTTATCTGCCAAGATTTCAAACCGGATAGGAGATTGCTAAAAGATGGAAATTGGAATGCTGAAGGGGCCCAATGGCCTAAACACAGGAATCCGGAGAGGAAAGCGGAAGTTGTTAAAATTTTGTTAAATCATGGAGCGGATATTTACTTGAAGAATAAAAAGGGAAAATCTCCTTATCATGTTTGCCAATAAAAATGCAATTGAAGATGTAAATTTGTTTTTTATTCAAAGTAGCAATAAGCGCATAAAATTATGATTCAATTATGCATTTTTGCATGGAGCCAATGATGCTAATGTACTCATTTTATGACATCATACGAAGCAATAATCATTTACAAGCCAATTAACATTCTTCATTTTACACTTAATACTGCTGCCTTTGCATAGGCTTTATCATAAAAGAGGTCAAAAGGGCAAGATAAACACTTTTTGTAGAGATATATATACTTAAAGACTTCTATGAACAAATCTTCACTTGTATATATTCTTGCCTTGTTTTTAAACCTAGCCTTGTACAATTTTGTGTTCGTATCAGTTTCCTGTCCCCCTTCAAAATCTCACTTCTCCAGTCATTTCGTATGTATTGCGCAGTCACATCGTCACCCTACTTACTCGTGTTTTACTTTCATTCACTTTTTCTTATGTTTTATATTAAATTATATGAGTGATTAGACAGAGTAGTTTAAAATATAAGAAATTGCGTAATTTCTGTTGGGTCGATCCAACCACAACATAACCTCATACGTGTTACAATTTAGGACACATATACGAGCTCAGGCAATATATTAAAATCAACGAGATTTTGGTGAATTAATTTTATTTGTGTACTTTGATGACTAATTGCATGTTTACTTTGAAGTTTTAATTAACATTGAAAAATATTTTTGTCCAAAATGGAAGACGAGTGTAAATATCCACCACCTAAACTAAAAAGTTGTAGCCAAATCATCTTAATACTAATCTTATTGTTCATCTTATATCAAATTTTACAGTTGTTTAATTAATTTAATTCTTAAAGGTACCATAGGAGACCGGGTAGTTCGGTTAAATCTGGATGATTTGGATCTACGGGGCTTGATTGAGCTAAAAAGAAGTTCTCCAGTTCCGTTGATGTCCATTGAGTTTCCTGTGAGGTATCCTGGAGCCACTCCGCCAGCAATCCGGTCAACGTCTTCTATTTTAAGGGAAATTGGAAGACAATCCTGTTTATTCACAAGTGAAGGTAAGAATCACATATTTTAAAAATAATTTACATGCCAAATATATATTAATATTTAGTATTGCTTCCTAACTTACTTAGATCCAACGATTGATTCTGGTGAAACTGAAAACGATGTAAATCTGGTATTCAAAATAAAAAACGACACTAATCAAGTGAAAGTTGAACAAGAACCTGTAGAAGAAAGGTCCTGGACTACCTTTGAAAGAAAAGTTGAATTCCACATTGAAGAAATCTCTTTGCCGTCGTCAGGTAATTAATCTTATTAATCACAATTAAAGTTAACGCTTTGATTACATTCGCTTTATTTTCCACAGATTCAGAAGAAGAAATGAAGGACCCTGTACTGGAAACCCCCAGATGGAGAAGGTCAAACGGAAATGATCGTTATAAAAGAAAACGTTCATCAACTTCATCAAGCTCTGATCGAAAGAAAGATACGGAAAGTAAAAAAAGAAGAGAAAAGGACAAAACGGAGGGAAAGAGACAAGCCAGGGACGTGTCGCCCCTCAGGGGCTCCAAGGATAATAATCTCGAGAAGAAGGTCATTCCGCTCTGTGAAGAAATCGAAGTTGACAAAATAGCAAAACTTTTATGTTCTTCAATTCAACACTTGCACGTTTTAAAAGTGAAAATCCTTCTGGAGCAGGAAGACGTTTTGAAAGTTATCCGAAGATGTACTTCGTCATTCTGGAGAAAACAAAATGGATACTACAGCTCCGTAGCGGTTTCCATTATAAACTGCTTCGTGGGCTCTTTGGATAATCAACCGGAAGAGATTACAAAAAAGAAAGAGATTTTGAAGGCGCTTGCTCAATTCAATAAAGTTTTGTTTGGGCAGATAAAACCTGATCCGGATGGGGAAAAAGCAACGCAAGGGGAAGGAATGTTTTCCGCTTTGACTTCGTCTCTGGCTGCCCCAGGAGTACATCCGGAGCTCCTTTCAGTGCTTCTTAATCTGGGCTCTAGTCCGTTAAAAATTAATAAATCTGATGGGAGAAATGTTCTGCATCAGATTGCTGAAAGCTGCAAGGCCAGGAGTCATTCCATGGGTGGGGAAATTATTAAAAAGTATTCTGATTTTATTGAACTGATGGAGAAAAGTGATCTGAGGGAGATTTTATCTGAAAGGGATTCAAAAGGAAATACTCCGCTTTGGACTTTCCTTCTTGTGAGGGATCCCCCAAGGGAGATTCTGCAAGTTTTTAAAAACGCTGGAGCAGATTTTAACGAAAGGTCAAGTGATCCGGAGCATACACCGTTATCTTGGGCCATGGGGAGGAAAATCGGCACAATTAGGAAAATTATCGAATTTGGAGGAAGTCTGGATTGGAAAGGGAGAAATCAAAGAACTCTTCTTCATGAAGCTGCAAAATCTGCGAATTTAGACGCGATCAAGTTTCTCGTGGAGGAGAAAGGGTTTAACGTGAATGTAGAGGATTCGGAGGGACTAACCCCGCTGGATTACTTAATTACCGATTGGAAAGGGAGTGTGATCCTCCCAAAGCAAAACTATTTTTACACTGGGTGGAAATTAAAAGAATTTGGCGGGATTTTTAAAACAAAAATTAAAGAAAAGAGGTTGATTCACGAGGTGGCTGTGAAATCAAAGTATTGGCCTTGGGCTGTAGAGTTTCTTTTGAGTTTGGGAGGGGTTGCTGAGGTGGATGAGGTAGATAAAAACGGAAGTACTGCGCTGCTTCTCCTCTGCCAGGAAACGAAGTTTGGTAGGGGATTGTTGAATGATGGGAATTGGATTAGGGAAGGTCTGAAGTGGCCGAGTAGGATGCCGGAGAGGAGAAAGGAAGTGATTAAGGCTTTATTGGATCACGGGGCTGATGTTAAAAAGGAGAATAAAAAAGGGAAATCTCCATATAGTGTTTGTTTTTAAGCAAGTTAATACGTTTTGTAATTGAACATGACTAATTTTAATAAAGATTTTGCACATTTTGAATTTTTAAGTAAAATTATTGCAAAAATTTGCATATTAAGATTATTTTTTTAAATGCCTCTTCATGAAAACATTTTTATTGTAAACCATGTACGGATTATTTTTGTCGCTGTTGATTTCTCATTAACTGAAACTTAAAACTTATCCGGTGTCGGTATAATTTTTAATATTGTTTTAATTTCAACTTATTTCTAGATGAGTTCGATTCATTCTAGCCCAACAAGAATTTTTCATGTTATTTTTGTATGATATAATTGCAAATTTGATAAAGTTATTGTTTTCTTATCATCAAACTAAAACTTATGATAGATTAGGCATTATTAGTAATTTAATTACTTTTTTAGAGTTGATGCGCGCGATTGATTCAAGTATAAATAGTTCATAGATCGATAAAATAAATACAAAATAAAGAGTTTCATTAGCTTTTATTTATCTTTAGAAAAATATTGAGCGAATTCATCTTTAAATTGTTTTAAATAAGATATCGCATTCACTGCTAGATTTCCCTCTGGTTGGTCGTCAGGTTCGTATTTGAGCATTTCATGAGATTCTTGAAAAATTCTCATGATTTCCTTTAAATAATTATAGAAAAACAATTCTTTGACATATTTGAAATCAAAAATAAAGCCTTTAATTAACTAACCTCGGCTAATTCTCGTAAATTTGCATCTGCTTTTTCTTTCTCAAGCTGGGTAAAAAACAAGGACACTTTGGTTAGCGCCAGTTCGTGCAAGATTGTCCCACGAAATTTTGAAATCCCTAAAAAACAAAATTTTAAAATTAGTAAAAGAAACTTTTTAAAGTAATTAAAATTTACCTTTAAACAGAGGCTTTGTAGCTGTCAAAAGATGCTTCCCCAGAGCTTCTTTCCTTCTCAAATTACTCCAATTCGCCTGTTGAGCATCTTCAGTTTGAAGCTCACTGGGATAGAGAAGGAAAAGTGTGTGGCAACAGTCCAAAACGAGAGAATGGTGCGGATGTAGTAAAAGCTGAGAGGAAATTGAGTAGCTCGTCACATTTCTGTCATCACTTTCCAATGATGATCCAGAAAGACCTTCCATTTCAGTCCATTTCTTGAGCCAAGTCTAGACAGGAAAAGACAAATGATGAATATGATTGATTACTAAAAAAATGAACAAAAATTACTTCAAAAGTTGAGATGGTTTCGAATTCCGCGTATTTGTCAAGTTCGGAAAGCTCTGCCTCAGCTTTTCTTTCAAGCAAATAAGCATCCCTTTTTGGAATAGTGGCGGAGCAGGAGAAGCAAACGTAATCCGATTCCCGTGAAGGAAACTGGGGCACTGCGGGACTTCCACAGTTTGTACAAAGAAGGGAAGATAAATGGGCTTCATCCGGGGAAAGGCACCGGTGGCAAGAACAAGTAAAAAACTTGGATTCTTGAAGGTACTTCTGTCGCTTCCAGGTGGGCCAGAGCATGTCGCAGTAACTTGTGGAGATATGCTCGCCCTGTGGAATGTCTTCTGAAGCGAGTAAGGTCAATTCCAGATTGGAAGTTATAACTCTGTGCGTGTTTGGAAGGCAACTGTGCTCTGCCAAGGAGGCTAATTTGTAAATGGCTTGGATGTTCAAGTGGGGAAGGCGGACTTCGTAAGAGTTGATGTCGAGAATGGCTTGGACTGTGAAAATTTCCTTTTTTGTGAATCTTTCCAAATTGAATTTTTGCAAAATGGGGAGAATTAAAGTCGAGGATGGGAAGTGGGGCGAGGTAAGCCATTTCTCCCAGTTTGTTTCCATTTCTAATAGTTTTTTTCGTTTGTTTCCTTTTAAAATTAGGCAGCGAATTAGCATAACACAGTCTTGAAGTAGACTCCACTCTTTTCCACTTTGAAGCAGTTTTACATTCCTGGTCTTGATGGGTTTTCAAACCTGGACAGGTTTTTGAGCAAATTGGCCACCCACAAAGGTCACACTCTCCTTCTAATGAGGTTTCATAACACCCAGGGCATATTTCAGGACAGCCTCGGATAGGTCCAGAAGCTAGTGGAAGGTCTTTCAAGATAACTTCGCCCTTTTTAATATCTCTGGAAGCTACTAAATAACGACCTAGCTCGGGACACTGTTCGATTTTAAAAGGGAAGGAAGAAATGTAGTCCTGGTCAGCTTCCATTTTCAACAGGTCAAAGGTCAAATGTCCTGCGGTTACACAAAAACTCAAACTAGTTTTAAATATCTTTAATTCTGCGATTTTTCTCTGCACACGCCTCTTCCTAATGACGCGTAACGAATAAATGCTCGATCTAGAGTCTTGTTTGTCTTCAAATGACTGCCACCGACAAGATTCGGAGCAACATGTGGATAAGCCACTGCTTGTTCAACTGACGTAATCATTGTGCTATCCTGTCAGCACATTTCCTTTCCAAAGTGTTTCCAACTCAGCCGTTGAAGAGGAAATGGATAATCTGCCAATGATAAAAAATCTATACAGCTCACCAGCTCATATTTCATTTCAAATGGTTTTCCAAAAACATGAAAAATTAAAAATAACTTTGGCATAAGTTTTCTTACAAAACTATTTTTTAACGAGGTCGATGTGCCAAAGTTTGCCAATTGGAAAGTTGTTAACTAGATTTTATTGACATTTTAAAGTATTTTTTATGTAAAAAATCTTCTTTTTTTGCCAATCTTTACATTTTCGACAATTCTATGCAAATTACACATCTGTTTAGTTAAAAAGAAGTACAATTTCATACATTGTAATTAATTTCTTGCTAATTGATTTTAATCCCGGGCAAATGCTGTGAAATGTCAGAAAAGTTTTCATTATCAAAGAGGAGGACACATTCCTGTCTATTCATTTTATCAAGTAATTCTCGATTTTTTTAGTTTTTACACGAGAGACCGATTAAAACCAGACAAGAAAACAACAAACTTGTTATTCAAAGAAATTCTAGAAAAAACTAACAATTTTCTTTCTTTTACACTGAAATAAGTTGGTAAGGGAAAGGGAAAACGAAATTGACACGTAATTTTGGACGGAAGCCAGAGTTTATTTTTCTTTCTTGTTAGCTCTCTGATTTCCTCTTTCAAGATGGTAAAACTCAATGCAAACTGTTTCATCTGTTGAATGGAAAGAAGATTTATCGTTGTTTTGACTGAAAAGCTTGAGAAAGCTAATGATTTGAAAGAAATACGCGATTTTGTTACTTCCGTTTTTTGCTTAAGCCTGTGTCATGTTCACATTTGATATGGCTGACAAGGATTGTGGATGACCCAGAGTGGATCTTGTTTTGCATAAGCATTCCTTCCCATTGTCTTAATAAATTCGTTTTGGTGTGTCAGTTTCGATGAAAATATTGCGTAACATGTTGGATAAGATTCGCTTTAAAATTGTGAACAAGCAGCTGCTTGGATTTTCACACTTGGTTTTCCTGACAAAAGAAATTAATTACATGAATGAGCTTTGATAAGATGATTTGAGATAAGAAGATGTCTAGGGCATTGTGAGAAAAACCTTTAAAAGTGATTTTCTTGCATAATAATAGTATCGCTGTTAATTTAGTTAATTTATGTCATTTCTTGAAAAGTACAGGTAAGCTGTCTCAGTTACTGAAAACTGACTCAAAGAGGTTAAAACTCATTAACTTTCACAGGTGTTTGTAGTCTGAAACCTGTAATTTCATGAACTTTTGTCACACGGGACGTGCATACGGTGCAAAATGCACTCTATAAAATTCATCTGTGTCGTAAGCGATTTTTATTGGAATGTCTTTTGCAATTCGTTGCAAGTTTTTACAACTGATTACTTAAGCGAGACAATTATTTTCTATCAAAGACGATATTCCTCCGTTACACGTGACGTTATCGGAAATTTTCCATTGCTTTTATGATTTGCATGTCAATCAGAACATTTTTTCTAGAACAATTTCAATCAGTCAATTCGCCCAGTGGAAAAGTTTATTCGCTGTTTTAACTTTGATTGATCCAATAAGTTGTCAGTGGAACCACAGACACTTCAAAGATATTGATTAACTTTAATTGAATTGGAAGAAATGAAGGTAAAAATCACGCTTACTCTACGCAACTTTCTTCTATTCTTGATTGCTATACTCTTGATGGTTGGCAATTGGATAAGTTGTTTGTTTTAGGTTTAAAATTCTGGTATTTTAAAAGAATAAATGTATTTTTGAATTGTTTGAAAATGGGATTTTGTTGCAGAACCATATTAATAGTGACATAGTCCATGAGACACATGAAGGTGTAATGACACCAAGTCAAGCAGAAGGATAAAACTAATTCCAGTCCCTTTATATCACTTTATTAAACAAAACTGTTCAATAACTCCGAATATTGTTTTTTACCTCAATGTTTGACTCGCACGCATGAATGAATACGATTTTTGACAAAATGACAATAAACCAAAGTTGTTTGTACAAAATGACCTTGAATATTTTATTGTATGATCTAAATTACAAACTTATAGGTGGAAGTGTCCTGTCAACTTTAAATACAATTTTCAATTAAAATAAAACATATCAGCTTTAAATGTTCAGGTAATCCACCAAAACTCCATTTGACTTCCAGGCCAGATCATAACGTTCCTCCCTTGCTTATGAAAATACCTGGATTCACAATAATTCCCCACTTTCCAAACAGATTTCTCCAAGTCTTTGTCAATCCTCTTCATAAATTCCATTTCCGCCTCTTTCCTTATCCTCAAACATTTCTTTTTTCTCCGGAGTAGCTCCTTCACCGCTAATATCACCCAGTTTACTTGGCATTCCACATTGAAAATATTCGAAGTATGGGCAATTTCTGTGTAAGGTCCTAAAATATTAAAGTAATTCGGAATGGAGCTGTAAACAATTCCTAGAAAGCCTTGGGGACGCTCCTCCTTCCAAAGTTTTAAAATGTCGAGTCCATCACTGTAGATTTTCATCGGGGCAAAAAATTCACTTTGTTGGAAGCCGTGTAAGGTCATAAAATGCAGCTTCCACGCATTCGGTCCGTTTGTCTCAGTCTGTCCAGTTCACGATCTTTATGCATATATCTGCCAAAAACCTTTGAAAAATACGTGTTCTACAAAGAAACGGAAATAAACTTTAGCTCGTGTGATAATTTATGCCTTGAGGCTGTACGACTTCTGTTTCTGCAATAAAGCCGAAGAAGATAACGACCTTTATATCGGAGCAATCACTTCAGAACTAAACATAAATTGTTACTGCTAATTTGCATTCTTTATTAATGTTTAAATTACTTTATTCAACTATTTTAATTAAATTCAAACATCTCAGCAGAAAATCTCCATAACTTCCAAAAACTAACCTGACTCCCATTCCAAAGCATTACATTTCTCATTTCCTTATCAAAATACCAAGCTTCCGGACAATTTCTAATTTGCCAAACGGTTTTCTCAATCCCAGCGTCATTCACTTCCATGAACCTTACCACTTCCTGTTTCCTAACTACAATTGAGTTGGCTCCTTTCTTAATTAACAGTTTAATTGCTTTTATGACCCAATCGGCTTGATACTCCGCGTTAAAAACATTGGACCTCCTCCAATTTCCGTGTAAGGGCCCATAACATTAAATAAATTCGGCATTTCGTTATAAACCATTCCGAGGAAGTAGAAGGGTCGATTTTCCCTCCAAAGTTTAAAAACGTCGACTCCATCTTGTCCGTAAATCTTCATCGGGGCAAAGAATTCAACAGTTTTGAAACCCGTAGCCAAGATAAGCAGGTCCACTTCAAAATTTTCACTTCCGGTGTTCAGTACCCTTCCCGAAATATTCAAAATCCGTTCCGTAATTACTTCCACGTTTAAACGGTTCAAAGCCTCGTAGTAGAACTCATGCGGGACGATCCTTTTACAAAGCAGTGGACTCTTTGGGGTAACTTTCTCCAGTAGCTCCGGGTCTTTTATTACCCGCTTCATATGCCAAGTTGCGTAACAGTTCACAAACTTATTCATAAAACTTCCGTGTACAGTTGCTGGAATGAGGAGTAGGTCAAAAGCGAAAAACCAGAAAATTCTCAAGATAAGCCTTAGAAACGGGAAGGTTCTTAAAGTCCATCTCAGAAATGAAGAAAGCTTCCATTGCCAAAAGCGTGGGATCACGTGGGGAGCATCTCTTTGGAATAAAGTTAATTTTTCAACTTTTCAGCAATTTTCAGAGTTGAACCGCAATAGCTTGGGAGCCAATCACTGCAACTCGCTTTCCTTCCAGTGCGACCTTAGGATCCCATTTGGCGGTGTGCATGACAGGTCCGTTAAAATCCAGATATTCTTCGGGGACGTTTGGATATCTTACCTTGCCGGTGGCACAAATTCTGACAAAAAATGCAAACATTCTTGTAATCTCGAATTAGTGAGAGCAATAACGGTTTAATTAAAAAAATCCAGTGTTTGCTTACACAATATCAAAAGTTTGCAGCTCAATTGTATTAGATTTTAAGTTTAAAATGCTGGGGTGCCATTTATTCTCCTTCTCCATCCATTTCAAACACTCAACTTTTGTATTAAATCGGATATTTTCATTATGCAAAGCTCGTAAAGGTAAAACCAAAAAACGAATGAAAAACCGGAATAGTGGCTCTTTGAGAAAAGTCCATCTTATAATAGAAGAGAACTTCCGTCAGAAGCGAGGTATTACTTTAATTACGAGGTAGAAGCTTTCCTTTGGAAGTTATTTTTTAGTGAAGCCTTTGTGGCTGTGAGCTGAATTATCTTGGGAACCAATCACTGCAACTTGCTTGTCTTTTGGGTGGAATTGACGAGTCCATTTGGCGGTGTGTATGATGGGCTCTTTGGTTTTTAACTTGACGGCCACGCAGAATCGAACCTGAGGTGTTGCATGTAATCTTGTTCAGTTCAATTCCGTTCCTTCATTTGATACTCATCGGTATTGGTTATGACAAAGATTCTTTATTGCGCGTGTGACTTATCCATATTCAAAGTAGATTTTCTACGATGTCAATCGTTTCTAAAGGGACAAGTATGATTGCCAGAGAAAGAATTCACACTAATAATGTGCCAACTGAAAATAAAAACGGAGAAAGCAGTTGCTTTTTAAATACAAAACTTCAAATTGCCTCAGGGAACAATTCCAAAAACTTGCCCGGTGTCGGTATAATTTTTAATAATTGCTTTAATTTCATTTTGCTTACAGATCGGAAGTTAAGAAACTTTTGAAGTAGTTTTCATATTGTTACTTTTGTATCATTTAATTGTCCGTTAATTTGCACTATTCAGTTTGCAGCTTTTAAATCAATTTGAAAACTACTTCTGCACTAGTTTAAAAACAACCCCAATACATGATTGATTGACTGGATAACATTAAAAAGGTTTAGAAATAGTTAACTAATCGAATCACGGTTTAAATGTGCTTGCAAGTTTTAAATTGATTGCTTTGTATATTAATCATAGATCATAGTAATCATGTCAGATTTGCTAATTCTTTCACAGTTCATTGTCTTGCGGTAAATCCCATGTTCGTATGTCTGAAAGTAATTAATTTAACGAACTTTGTCAAATGGGATCAGATGTGCGTAAGATGCAGTATGCACTTTATAAAATATCTTTGTCATAAATGAATCTATTTTATTGGAATGTCGATTGCAATTCGTTGCAAATATTTACAACTGATTATGCGAGATAATATTTTTTACCGAAGACGGCATTCTTCCGTGACATGTGCCGTCATCAAAAAAATGTCCATTACTTTTATGATTTGCTTGAATGTGTCAATCTGAACATTTTGGAAATTTCTAGAACTCAAATTAGTTTAGTAATTCGACCAGTATTGTAACTTCAGGGTTTATTCGCTGTTTTAACTATGATCTAACAAGTGTGAGTAGAACCCGAAACACTTCAAAGATATTGATCAACTTTAATTATGAAGGCAAAAAACACGCTTACTCTGCACAACTTTCTTCTATTCTTGATTGTCATGCTCTTGATGGTTGGCAATTGAGTAAGCTTTTAAAAATTACTCTATGTTAAAACAAGTTAACAGTTCATTTTGAAACATTTTAATTGTGGGTTATTGAATTACTTGCAGAACCATCCTAAAAGTGACGCAGGGGGAAATGGAATGAAACCAAGTCCAGCAGAAGGATAAAACTAATTGCGATCCCTTTTATCCCTAAATAAAGCTGTTCAATAAACTCCGATTTTGTATTTTTTACCATTACAATTGACTCGCACGCATAAATGAAAGCGATTTTTGACAAAATGACAATAAACCAAAATTGTTTGTACACAATGACCTTGAATATTTTATTGAACGATCTAAATTACAAACCTATAGATACAGTTATATTACCTAATACTGAAATTTCAATTAAAATGAAACATTTCAGGTTTAAATGTTCTTGTAATCCACCAAAACTCAATTTGACTTCCAGGCCAGATCATAACGTTCCTCCCATGCTTATCAAAATACCAGGAGTCACAACTATTCCCAACTTTCCAAACAGATTTCTCCAAGTTTTTGTCAATTTTATTCATAAATTCCATTTCAGCCTCTTTCCTTATCCTCAAACATTTCTTTTTTCTCCGGAGGAGCTCCTTCACCGCTAATATCGCCCAATTAACTTGGCATTCCACGTTGAAAATATTCGAAGTATGCGCAATTTCCGTGTAAGGTCCTAAAACATTGAAATAATTCGGAATGGAGCTGTAAACAATTCCCAGAAAGCCTTGGGGACGCTCCTCCTTCCAAAGTTTTAGAATGTCGAGTCCATCACTGTAGATTTTCATCGGGGCAAAAAACTCACTTTGTTGGAAGCCTGTGGCCAGGATAAGCACATCCACTTCAAAATCTCCGTTGTCTGTCCTTAGAACTGTACCGGAAACAGATTTGATCCTATCCGTAATTATTTCAACGTTTTCCAGGTTCAGAGCATCGTAATACGACTCATGCATGACCATTCTCTTACAAAGCATCGGATTCTTTGGAGTGACCTTTTTCAAAAGCCCCGGATCTTTAATCTTCCACGTTTTGTAATAATTTGCAAACGCCTTCAACATTTTATTCGGTAAACTTCCATTTCTCGTCGCAGGGTAGAAAAATAGCTCTAAAAGCCAAAACCAAAAAAGCCGAATGAAAAACCGGAAGAGAGGCACTTTGAGAAAAGCCCATCTTGTAACGGAGGAGAACTTCCATTGCCAAAAGCGTGGAATTATATGCGGAGCTTCTCTTTGAAATAAAGTTAATTTTTCAACTTTTTCAGCAATTGCGGCTGCGAGCTGAACTGCACTAGCTTGGGATCCAATCACTGCAACTCGCTTTCCTTCCAAAGGGGCCGTAGGATCCCATTTTGCTGTGTGGATGATGGGCCCTTTAAAACCTAAATATTCTTCTGGAAAATTCGGAAGTCTGACCTTGCCCGTGGCACCAACCCTGTTAAGATTTAACCGTTTTTAACTGTATTTTTGCAGACAATTAAATTAAGACTTACACAATATCAAACTCTTCCGTTTTCCTCAGTCTCCTTTTTATATCCAAAATATTCGCGTGCCATTTCTGCTCTTTGTCATTCCACCTGAGAGACTCTACTTTTGTTTTAAGACGGAGATTTTGATAAAGCTCGTGCTTTTTGGCGACGCCTTTGAGATAATCCAGGAGCTCTGGTTGCGCTGCACACCCATGGCTCCAATCTATTTACGGAATCTTCAAATTTAAATAGGTATTGCGTAATTTTGTAATTTAAGTAATTGTACCGTAATTTGGTTCAAAAGAGAAACTGTAAAGTTGACTTGTTGTGTCACAGGAACATCCCGGGTAAGTATTTGAGTACCAAACACCACCAACTTCTTCATTTGCTTCGAATACTGTAAACGAGTTGATTCCTAGCTCAGTTTTTAACTTGACGGCCATGCAGAGTCCAGCGAACCTGATTTGTTGCAAGTAATTTTGCAATCTTTAATATTTTTACTTTTATGGAGGTTTAACCTTCATTTAACATTGTCAATCTTAACGATTATTCCTTACCCAGCCCCAACAATGCAAATTCTAGGCGATTTTTCCATATCTAGTATGCAAAATCCTGATTTGTCATAGCACGTGTACTGAAAGGTTACGTAACTTTAAGAATTCAAACAAACGCTTCTCGCAAAAGTATTTGTCACGTAGCAAAAAGCAAGTCTTCAAACTATACGCTTGGACAACCAATGCCTAAAAATGCTTATTCACCAGTCACGGCTGCATTGACTGATGATGTGTGAATGCATATCATTTTCATAGACTCATATTTAATAGAGCCGCAACCAAAATAATATTTTTTGACAAAAATTCATATACCTAGGACCTATTTTACTATACGGACCCAAATGAGTAAATTGCAGTCATTTTCACTAGATTTTTTCATTTTTATAAAAGAGACTAGTCATCATCAGTGCAAACAAAAAGTTGAATCCAGTTGACCTTCACTTTCCACTAAAAATCCTGCTGCGCTGTGCTACATACAGTATTATTATTACAAGTGTTGCTGCTTTGTTAATTTTAAAAATTGTAAACCAGAATGGAAATGAAATGATATTTTTTGCGTTTGTCACGCTTGGTTGTCTGCGTAGGATTCAATCGTAGTGCTTAGAATATTATTTCAAGGATTATGATCTACATACCAATTTTTATCTAAATACTTCCGGTGTATGCAAAATTATGAAAATATTTGTTGTTTAAAATATCCCAGTGAATGATATGATTAAGATTTTGCATTTATTAAGATTTTTTTGTATTAGTTTTTTGCTAAATGTTACATAGCTAGTACTATACTATTTAATCTTTTAATTGCACTTAATTACTTATTAAAAACAAACATTTTAGGATTGAAGCACCTGCACAGCCTCGAAAACTTAATGTTGGTTCCCGACCACAACATAGTGTTCCTCCCTTGACTGTCAAAATACCAGGGCTCACACCCACCCAAAACCCAAACAGTGTTTTCCATCTCTTTATCCAAATCCTTTAAAAACTTAACTTCCGGCTCTCTCTTTAATAACCATCGTTTTAGCTTTCCTATCCAGAAATTCCTTCAAAGCGGAAATGGTCCACTGGACTTGGCACTCAATAGTGAATATATTAGATCTATGTCCAAGCGCTGTGTAGGGTCCGTAAACATACCTTTTCACCTGCATGTGCGCCATTAGTCGTATACCCTAATGCAAAATCCAGAAAACGATACCCCCTGGCCCAGCGCAAAGCGCTGCGGCAGAGGGTATGGCATACCCTCTTCTAAACAAACGCCAAAATAGTAAATAATTAGTCTTACAACAGGATTTTCAAAAAATCCTTCGGCCGCTATTTCTATCTTCCTGTCATTTTCATTGATATAATTGTGGAAGCAAAGTCTATTCAATCTTGATTTTTTGCTGGGAGAGACAATATAGACTGATCTCCCAGAAAATTAAAATTATTTGAGCAAATAACAAGCTTGTAACTTTGCATTTTGAGGGTACTAATCGGTAAAACCAACGAAAAATAAAAATTTTCGCGGCCTTCGGCCGCGGAGGATTACTTCCAAACTCTCAAATTCTATCTTTTTTTAAGTTAAAGTATTTTTTCCATAATTTGTCAACTTTTGCATTTTTTATTAAAACATTCAAGAAACATTATTCTGTCATGCAGTTTATAGTCAGGGATAGTTTAAATTTACTCAATAAACTTGTTTTTAATCTTAAAACAAAATAAATCTAAAAACACTTTAAAATGTCAAAAAAATTTGCTCGATACTATACCCCCTTACAATTTCTTGATTTTGAAAATTTTATACCCTAATGGGAATAGGCGAGGTGAAAAGGTATGTCCGTAAAGCGTGAATAAATTGGGCATTATCGAGGATGAGATTCCAAGATAACCTTGTCTGTCTTTTTTCTATTGTTCCAGAACATCAATCCCTTCCTTTCCGTAGATTTTCAT
>JAANSO010000958.1:0-21128 GCA_036507315.1 Lepidocyrtus fimetarius | reverse complement strand
AAGCAAAGGATTTTACTCAAAAAGTTTTTTACACTTCTTTTGTTTATTTATTTTTTTTTGACTCAAAAACGATCACCTTAGCACCAAGGTGCTAATAAATCGTTATTTTTTGTTATTTGTAATCAATTCTTGAAGATTAATGGTTATGTTGACTTCCTAAAACTAAAAATATGAACCGTCTGCGGTAATAAATAATGACATGATGAAATTGATTTGTTTAGCTTAGGACAGTTTAAAATGTTTACTCCGAGTACTATAATGTTAAAATTAATGAGTACTAAAAGTAGAATTAGAAACCATCTAATCTACTATATTGATACGGTCGACATTTATTTTTAAGGAGTTTATTATACTGATTCGATTTTGATGTTACAAGTTAAAGTGACCTAATCAATTACGCTTACATAATATTACATACATAAAGGTTTTATGTAAATGAACTGTCACTGTAATAATATAATTAAGTTAAATAGATATTCAAAATGAAGATTGATGCATTTACTTTTCTTAAAACTATATATATAATTGATAATAAGAAATGTCAGTTATTTTTTATTAATGTTTATAAAGTACAATTTGTAGGTAGGTAGATTTAAGATTTATATTTTACGATGCTTGACATTTAGCTGAAATAAAAACAGTTTATTATTATGCCTTGATTTGCTAAAAAAAAGTATAGAAAATCCAAATCTATAAAACATCATATTTAAAGTTGTTAATATTCACTCACTCGTCGAAATGTAGTTAATACATTTTTGCAACCCTTTTCCTTCTAATAAAAGTTGGCATTAAAGTAAGGCTCCATTTTGATTTTCCGGAATTCCAAGCCATGTTTGTGTTTCTCTTTGTAGCTCATCATAGCATAAGTCAAATCATAGTGGTTCAGTGCATCCCAAACTTTGTGCCGTTGAGAATGCATGACGTGTATTGAGATTGTGAAATCTCCAATAAAACGCCCACTGTAAATAAGTTATTGAATTTTACCACTTAACGTTTTAAAAACAATCTTTCAAACTACCCAAAAATTACCTATTGCAATTTGTACATTTAATTTACTTACAATGACATCGCATTCGGTGAAACGGAACACATGTAGCCAAGCCTGCCCGTGGTAGTTAATTGACAAATTTTCTTCCAAATTTTATCCATTTCGAATGGATCAAAGTGAAGATGAAATGCACCTTTGGAATGACCATTCTTCGGTATACAAGGGCCATATACATGATCCCAATGCACAAAATTCTCCAAATTCATGGCTTTTAAAGCTATGAACAATGCTTATTTTTTCCAAAATTTCTAAAATTATACTATTTGGAATGAAAATGTAGCTGCCTGATTAGCAGTAGAATAAATTCCTTGTCTAGTCGTTACAGTTTAATTCTATAATAAAGTTGCTCACGCATTATTAACCGCATTAAAAAGAAATAAAAGAAAGATTTTAATAGCTCGAGCTGACAATCGAGACAGTACGTCGAATATGGCTGGGCTGAGTTAAAACGTTTTATGTTCCCTCAATGATTACCTACATGCGCTCGTCAGCATTTTTTAGATCTTGTTTTCTTTCTTGCGTTTTCTTCAGCGTCATTTTTTGCAAAGTAAGTATAGAATAGAGTACAGAATATTAATTGGGGTCTATGAGATTTAGAGGTTAGATTGCGATTATGTTTTAAAGAATACTGCCAAATCGTCACCTTTTTGTTATCAAATTACACTATCCATGGTCATTAAAAATTTACAGCTTGCTCATTAAAAATGTTCTTAGGCTGGAAGAAGATAAGTTGAGAAATCATCAACAAATCTATGCATATAGCTATGTGAGATATGACTTTGACAAAATTATTATTAACTTGTGCAAATACAATAAATGCACGTACATAAATGGCGATTAAATTGCACATCAAAATGTCATCAACTTATAAAACTTTGCGTATAAGATTTTGCCATTTATAATTAATCCACAAAAACTAATAGATTAATGTAATTTATGTAAACATTTGATAATATTTATTTACAAATATAAAATCGGTATGCAATTACTATTTACAATGATATGTACATAACAGACTCTTACCAAGGAAAATCAAAGTTTTAACTCATGTAACATGAGTGGTATGCTGTGTAATGTAAATTAAAACTGAAACTTATTGTACATCAATCATATCACTTTTATAAAATTAATAACAGAATCAATTTGTGGAGCGGAGTTTTTATTCAAGCGCACATTTTAGCCACATCCCGCTGATAGTTGCCTTCGTCCTCTTCCAGTTTTCTGCCATATCGGATTTCATCGATAAACGCTTGCACAACCCATAGCGTGTACGCATGATAGATGAAACCCATGGCTGATGTGATTGCAAGTTGTCCTGGATTTTGCGAAATTAAGATCATTCCGGAAACCAATAAAACTCCGAGAAGGAAAAGTAAAACCTTTATTTTCCACCATAATTGACAGCTGGAAGCATCTCTCTGCAAAATTCAGTTACAAAATTACGCGATTAAAAACGGAAACAGTAATTGACAAAGAGTAGGAAATTTATATTAATATAAAGACCAAATAGCAGAACCATTGGAAGATAACGATATAACGTAAATTGAAAACAGCAATATTAGTAAATATTGAAGGAACCTTGTAATTATGTAGAGTGCATATATGTATGTAATTGTTTTTTCCAAATTGTTTTTCAACTGTAGGAATGAGATATAAAAACGTTCATTGACTCTGACATGATAGTTAGAAACAAAAATCTGAATTATTCTATGGATTCCTTTAAGGACGAAGTTATTCTGATTTAAATACAGAAACAATTGGAAGATTTCTACTTGCATTTTTTGCTTGGCTTGTGTACGTAAAAGAAAAAGTCTGTATAAGCATTTAACGGAATTTGTTTAGAATCAGTTTCAGTATTTCTTTACCTAACACTGTATATTGACTATGGAAAACTTCCTAAAAACAACACGAAATGGCAAAACATATTTGCTTATTATCATGTCTGATATATTCCTAACCAGACAGGGTCTTATCAACCCGGATGTATTTTGTATCGTGAAACTTTCTCCAAAGCATCGTTATTGATCCTTTCTTTGTTCACTATTTTCCTTAAAGTATTACATAGCTTACCTCACGAGCCCCTTTGTATAAGAAGGTAGATAACGCAAGTTGAAGTAAGGCAGAAATGAGGCCAACAGTGATTGCAAGTATGACAAGGGTTCCTTTAGCAAAAAATTGAAATATAATTATAATTACTGATAATACAAGTAGAATGCTTAATTTAATTTTTCTTTATTAGCTCACAAATGTTTATTATAGAACAAATGTGAAAGATCATTTCAAGATTTTAATTTACTTACCCATTTGATCCAATATTGCCAAAAGCTCTCTTCCATCCTTTCCACTTAATTCTTCATTTTCCAGGAAATAGCGTAGATCCTGCCTAAAGCACGTTAGGAAGACCAACGATAAGACGGAAATGAAAACTCCAAGAACAGCTCCGGCCTAGTTCAAATAAACAAGAACGTGAAAAAAAATCAAATTGGCTTTGGCTGTGCAAAAGCTTTTAAAATTAAATTTCCAAATAAAATCTTTGATTGAAAGTATATTTTAAAAATTTGCACTCACAATGTCAATCAGTGCTACAATAATTGTTCCTTGACGTAAAGAAAGCATGCAACACGGATGAGACATGATTTTAGTATTCTTTAATCAGTCCTTTTAATTAACTTTGATTATGCTGGATCGACGCTTTTGTATCAATTTGGCAAAAAGTGACACTTTATTACTCACACTCGCAATAATATTACGCAACCTTTTAAACTTTTAAAAGTCCTGATACGGTTACGATTTTGTAGATATCAACTGTAATTGACGTTAGCTTTTAAACCCGTTTTTACAAATACTACAAATTATTTCCGCGCAACAAGAAGGAAAACGGAAGTGTTCTCTCAAGGCTACCTTATTGATGACTACTTCTTAAAGGTATAGCATTTCGTCACTCTTTGCTATTATTGTGGTCTCTGAATATGAAACTTTTTGGGACATGGCGACAAGAAGGAAGTTACATCTTCTAGTAATCATACAAGAAACAACAGGTGTATATGCTGTAAAACGCAAGAAGAAGGAAGGCTTCATATAATATACCAAATCATTTTGTCTTCAGGACGAAAGCAAAATGACTACCTGCCTACTTATTTTTTGTTGCATTATTTTCTATATAACCAGATAATGTATAAAGACATTGTTGAGTTCTTAGCGTCTGTCTGCCTGCGGACTTGGGGAGTCTGTGCCGAATGTCTCTAGTCACATATTGTCTGCAGTCTGACTGCACTTTTCTATCTAACAAGTCTAAAAATTTATCATTTCCATTATCATCCCCTTAGAAAAGCTACCTTCTTCATGGTTTGTAAATACTACTCTGCTAGGGTAAATGCAACATGGCAAATTGATTCTCGATTCGACTGCAATTTAAAATGCTAGCGGACTGGAGTAAAGCTATTTTGATGTTGTTGCGCTCATTCATGTAGTGAACAATGTTCTAAAATCTTTCTCTTTTACTTTATATGTTGCGTAAAAGGTTTTGATTTTTTCTATGCACCTCTCCTTTTATTATGTACCATTCAACTATTATTAAACATTTAGTTAGAAAAAAACGTACCACAGAAGGGTTCCTGGACAAACATGAGTGAGCAGGGGTCGTATTAAGTAGACCGTCTGCGGGTTTAACTTTGTTGAACCAGATTGAGCAACAAGTTTTATAAGTCATTGATATGTCTTTCTTCTCTATGTGAGACATACATGCATATTTTGTAAATATTTCTTTAGCCTTGTCTGTCGTCAACGTTCTGTCTCCTTTTCGATGCCTTTTCTTAGGAAAAGCTTATAATTAACAGAATGCGACATACGAATCACATTTTCCTGGAAAATAGAAAAATGGAAATCTTTAAGATGGTCACTCAAAAATTTATCTAGCTCGAGATGCTTTTATGAACTGATTTTATTTTTATCAGTAAAAAATGAAAATGGTTTTAGTTTCAATATCTTTATCATGTAAAATAAGTATGGAATGCAATGTCTATATACTTATTTACTGATCGGCTGTAGTGCAAACGAAATATTTCTACTGACCTGCCAAAATGCAAATTTTCATAAAAAATGTTTTCAGTGGCATTCTTCACCGGAACAATATTAAGATGCTATATGAATTATCAAAGTGAACTTTTTTGAAAAGAAATTTTACTAAAACGAGTACATAAATTTAAACTTAAAATAAAGTACGAATTTTAATAATAAAATGATACTTTTAAAATTTGACTTTTATTGTTTTATTGACAATCTCAGATAAGTACAATACATGAAAAGTACATTACCTTCAACTTCAACCCCAACCTTTCCTTTTGACAGTGAAGTTTTTCCACATCTTTTCGTTCATTGATCCCTTCTTTGTCCTTCTTTTTTGAAGTTTTATGTTTTTTTATAAACTCTTGCATTACCTGTCCGGTGGTGGTTTTGGACTAGGACTAACCTTAACAATTATGCTTGCATTCACATTTTCATTTTTTAGGTGCTTGAATTCAATTCGAACATTGATTTAACTATGCAAAGAGAAGTACAAGTCGAAAATAAACAAGCATTATCTAACATTCATTATTTTACTAATGAATAATTATTCAAGCTCTAAGATTTTATTTATGTCGGTACGTCTGGAAATATCGAAAGTTTAGAAAATTTGGGATCAAACACTGACTGAACATGCATTATCTACTTTCGTCAATTTTTTTTATTAAATGTATCAGTATTTCTAATTTATAGGATATTCGGGATATTAAGAATTGGAGGAATGTATGTATTATGTATACAAACATCTGGAAATTAAATCAGATGAAATTATACACATTTATTATAATTAAGTCTAGAGTAAAACTTGTTGAGTGAGATGTATAAAAATGTAGTAAATTTTATTAACAAGTGAATTGCATAAGAAGCTTGTTTCATATTGGGGCAATATGTATTCATCTTTCAATTTTGTAAGTATTTCCAATACGAATACAGGCAAATTAAAAAACATTTTGCGGAAATATTAGCATAATTTTATATGAGATATTGAGGTGGGTTGTATTTATAATATAAACGACCATTTTCATAAACTCTGGCTTATTATTAATCAGCTTATTATTCTAAGAACTAGAATTTTAAACCAGACTGACTTTACAACTTTTCAATTCCTTTTTGTTCACAATCCGTCGGGAAATCCAACTCTACGATGAAGGCTTTAACTACCCAAAGCCCATAAATTTGATATAATATTCCAAAGATTCCTCCAACGGCAAAGTCTAGCCTATCCTCCGAAACTACGAAAGCAAACATTATCACTGCAGTAGATGCCAAAAAAATTACGAGTTTGGTTCTCCACCAGACATTACAGTAAGATGAATCCCTCTGGAAATAGTTAAGAAACGCGTGTCTCATTCGCAAATTAATTTCTTTGGAAAAAGTTTTATATTTACAGAGATTCACTTGAATGTTACCCTTTTGGCTCCCTTCAATAAAATCACTGCAAGGAACAACTCGACCATACAGGTTAACGTAACAAATCCTACAACCCAGTACACGGCATGACCTAAAGGCAAGATGCAAATAAACATTTGAAAGTTAGAATTGGCCGTTGTTGACCGAAGCACGTGTTATTGGTTTTCATGATTCATTTAATGAAGAAGAACGTGTATAGGAGCACTGACTCGATTCATTAAGAAGTCTGGTGACTCCCTGTTTCTGATGGGTTGCTATAAGGGTTCCTAAGCTTCCATCGTCGATCATTGGACTTTCTCCTCCTTTTTGTAGGGTAACACATGCTAATGTAATTATACTAGAAATTGAACCAAAAATGGATCCTATCTGAAGTAAAAAACACCTATTAGTAACTTGAACATTGGTTTCTGATTAGTGAAAACATTAATAATTTAAGACAGTTGAAAGTTGAATTAGAAAAAGTCGAGTTTCGTTTTTGTAAATGTATAGTTTCTTTTAAAATTTAAAAATTCTGTATAAACTTACGATGTCAACCACTGCCAATATAATTGCACCATTTCTCAATGGAAATCCACAACAAGGCTGAACCATTTTGAATTATGTTTAGGTATTGCGAATACACAATTTAAAGCAATGTTTCACGGACAAATTGAAACGTTAGTACCTAATAAGGAATGAGACTTTACACTCACAGACTAACTATAAAACAGTGCTGATAAAATATTCAAACACTTTCTGGTGTCACTATTTCTTCGCCATGATTTATAAAATATTTATGTTCAGACCATTTTACAGCACATTAGTAACACTATTTCTTCTTTTGCATTCAAATTTTAACAGCTTTGCTTCAGAAATTAAATATTGAATGGAGGAAGCGAGTTATTTCCTATGATGAATTCTACATCAATTCCATTTCTCAAATGATCGCGTATGTGACGTAAGTATACTATTAAAATAAATTCTTAAACATAATGCTAGCAGTTGAACTTTCAGCCAAGTCGATGTAGGGTCTTTAAAGCCCATTTCAATTCTAGAGGAGTTGGTTCCGCAATATTTGCCAAATAAATGAATATGTTTACTTAAGTAGTTTATCAGAACTTATTTGGTCAGTATGGCAAATACAGGATAAAACTTTTACTTTTTAAAAAAGAAGGCTCTAATTTGTATAATTATTAGTCAGTTTTATTGCTGATTATATAACACTTCAGGAATACATAATATATTTGTAGAAATCGCAAAATGAATAATATTCTATAGACTTGAGTAAAAATATATTTTTTCTCGCATCCGTGCACGTGAGGTGAGACGGCGTGTTTTGCAAGTATTTATTTTATATTACACGGTTTGCTGAACAAAAGTCATGCATAAAATGAATAGTTAATATAAAGAAAGGATAAAGTCTAGTGAGTACTTCATCAAAACTAAGGCGGTAGTTGATAATTCGGCATTGTTGAATGATAATTGATGTAGATATTTAGTGGTCTGTCAATAAACATCATCACCTTTCCTTATTGCATAATATACAATAGTAGCTACATAAAACTTCTATTAAATACTTTTGTATGTAACTCTATTTTATTTACTTACTTTAGTATACACTATTTTTAAAATGCTTAAAAATAAACCAATCAATTATAAATTTATTGGTATAATCTTTTAAAAACCGGCTACCAACTAAATAATTTTATGTGACACTGAAGCACCCTAATAACTGCTTTGAAAAACTTTCCTGTCAAAATCCCAAAACGTTTTGTTTACAGCCTTTTTACATTATAGCTTTAGCTAGCACATAAGTTTTTGAATATTGTAGTATATATAAACTCCAATTTATCGCTATTTGACAAAGCTTTGATCTATTTTTGTGCTTGCCAAAGAAATATGGGCGGAAATATACATTAGAAACTATAATTTTACATCAAAGAATATTCAGATAAATACTAGATTAAACATTAATTAAATAGATGAAGATAAGGGCTGTTCCGCATCGATATTTTTAGTATAGAAAATTTTTTACTAGTCCTACTACACAATTTATCATTTAAAGGGATACAAATTAAACCTACAAAAAATTAAAGAATAAGTTCCTTCCATTGTGTAACTGTAAATTGTATAAGAATAGGGTTTAAGTCAAGTGCAAATTTAAATGTTGATGGTGGCACATGTATATAGAATTTGTTCATAAATGCATATCATTCTTTTAATTTTTTATATTTGTAAAACTTGTATATTTTCAAAATTTTGAATTTTTTACTAATATTGGAAAAGCTATACGAATAGTAAATCAAAAATCATGCAAATAAGCATAATCATTAAAACCACAATAACCTTAATTCTTTCTTAGGATTAGCAACAACCAGATTAAGAAATACATTTTGCACAGTCTCATTCACAGTAGAGTGTTACCACAAGAGCGCAATTTCCCACTTTTTTAAAGGAAGGTATCATACCTTACAATAAAAATATTTAGCTTTTTAAAAATAGAAGTTAGATTATTCATATTTTATACCTATTGCGTAAATTTTAAAAATTACTCATGTTCAATTTTTTATTTAATTTTAGTTAAAGGTTTATTAAATATTTGTGGTTTAGACACAGCCAGAG
The DNA here is from genome assembly GCA_036507315.1 of Lepidocyrtus fimetarius. NCBI lineage: Eukaryota > Metazoa > Arthropoda > Collembola > Entomobryomorpha > Entomobryidae > Lepidocyrtus > Lepidocyrtus fimetarius. Next base: position 12,007 of record JAANSO010000958.1, on the reverse strand, counting down.
ATAATTTTGATTGTAGTTAAGTTCATGCACAAATTAAAATGGTTGATTTACTCTTGTTTCACCAATTAGATGCATAAATGTATTCAATACGCAATCAAAATACGCACTTAGCTGCTATTTACGTTAACATAACGCGTTTTCGCAAAACGTTTACACTATTATATATCATAAATAAGTTAACACATACACATAAAAACATTTGTCGTTGTTAATGAGATTACAATTGACATTGTGTGACTACATGTACTAATACTAAAAGTGCTGTAAGGTGTAAAATGACTAATTGTGAAAATGGTTGATGGTTTGGAACATTTTACTAGTAATTTGTTAACGAATCAATAGTAGTAAATCCGCAGTTTTTGCCATTACAAAGCTTTCAAATTTGAGGGGTGTCGTCTTCTCAAGAAAGTTACTAAATGCAAACATGATTCGTAAGTCTTGGCAAGTTTTTAATACCCTCAACAGTTGCACACTGGTTATGCTATTACTACTATATCCAGATTGAACAATGTTTTTAGCAGTTTTATCATTTTTAAATCTTTTTTTGTATGCAATATTTTGAGCAATCAGTTTATAAGTAGCCGCTTTTAGAATGACAGAATGACGATGCACATCCGCCATGAAGCCATATATACCTAGAATGACAGCAATGGCGTCTATCGCAACCCCTGCATATAGACATACCAGTAACACAAATTGAGATGTACTTTCATGATTTTCAGACGAAGCGAATTTGACAACCATGACAAGACAAACCACTTGAACTACTAATGTTGTAATTAGTAATTGGGCCAGAATGACATGATGAATTGTTCCGAAAATTTGCGTGAGAATTTGCAGTTGTCTGTACATATTGACCGATTTATTTATGCCTTGTAGGGATCCTTGTTTTATTGCGTCGGACAAAATCCTGAGGAAAAAATAAAGAATGTCATTTTAGAATAGAATAGAATGCATTTAAGCTGGATGGCAATAATAAGCATTCCAATATTTGTGAAATACACACCTGTGAATGAGAAACAAGCCTGAGATGATACATATTGTTGACATTGCCACCTGAACTGTCAAAAACACACCGGCTCTGGATACTGTCTGCCACGCCACTGTGTTTCCAATGAATAATGCTATTTTTTCCAATGTGGTAAGAATATATGAAGATACTGTGAAAAATTGTTGTTGACACTTAGGATTCATTGCCATCACGCAATTTTCAACTGTTGGCGCATTTCTGTAGCGTTCCAAGAAGAACGTTTGATTCAACGGAAATGACGGAGACAATGCTGCCGCTATTCCAGCGGCACTGCAACTAATTGCATTTATATGAACTTGATATTTACAGAGACGCTTAGCAAACTGCACTTTAGCTTGAAATGGTTTGTTGGTGTCCCGATGTAGGTTGAAATCTTTTGAAATTGCATGCATATTAAAATAGTTTATTATTTACAAACTGAAGAATACCAAAAAGTGCAAATGTTTTATCTTACCCCACTTGCGATTTTTAGATTCAAGCAGAATCAATCCATTGATTAGGCTAACAATATCTTTCTGTTTGGTAATCATCATGTTATAGAAGCCAGCCGCACAAAGGAAAGTCGCAGCGCAAAATATATTTTGACATTGAGATGTCATTCCAAGAGATCCAGACGTAATAGGAAACATACCATACCAAAGCTGAGACAGGCTAATTGTGATACATGCTAGCATATGTGCCCAAAGAATACCTTTGTTGTTTGAAACGGAAAATGTATGTTCTTCTGGGTTCCATTTTAAAGGTTGAACGACTGTGTAGGTTGAAATCCCAATCTCATTCACGCCAACATAATACTCGAGAAATTTATGCGAAATTAATAACATTTTCCTGATTCCACTTTCAATATTCTTCAAATGCCCCACATCTAAACCTACGCATGTGCTAATAGATACAACTACTCGTTGCCTGCTACAATGCAAACCCTATTATCTATATGCTTGCTTCGCCTTCTTGTATTGACTTTTTTAAATGTGATATTTTCAAATTACTCTTTCCTGAATAGTGTTAGTTACCTCATTTAAACAAATTTGACAAGGGAAATTCTTTTCACTGACCGTTTACAGTAATAAAACCTTAATGTGCAATGACCCATGTATGTATCCTATATCAGACTTTATTTTAGCTCAAATACTTGACGTCAGAATTCCAGAAGTCAAATATTTTGATATTTTGACTTCTTACTATATTTAATCACTACAATTCTGCTTTCTTCAGGAAATTTTAAATTGTTATGAAAAGAAAAGGGTTGGTAATGTTTCTTCCATTTCAGTGTTACATGGCTGTAAGCCTAGCAATCAAAACTTGTTATGAAGCGTTTCGCCATCTTTCAAAAATTGATCTATTCAACGTGAAAGCTTAAAAGTTTTTGACTAGTAGCAGCAAACACCTAATTTTGTAAATGATAGTCCTATAATTGCATGATTATTATTGGTTCCTAGTTTCATAATGTGATAACTAGTAATTAGGAAGCAAACAGGAAACAATACCATTGCTCTAAAATAAGAAAAGACGAGAAAGTACTGGTATGTCTATAATTTCGTTGGTGGTCCCTAAATTGAATAACTAGATTTTTTCCAGAACTAAATGCTTACTTATAATGTCTTATGAAAACTCTTTCCGCTTATTTACACGTGCAAAATCCATATCCATGCTATATTTCCAGAATTACAGGAATACCTACTTTCACCTAAAATTGCTTTTTATTTAGATAGTAATTTGAAATCTAGATAGTTACTTTATATGGTAAATTATTAGTTTCTTTTAGATTAAAACAAAATCAAATGAGCAACACTGGAAGCATTTATTGATGGAAACACAAATCAAACGTTTAATGATCACTACCTACTCTATTCTTTGCAATTCACAAATAATTGTTTTACTTTGCACTTTATAATATTTTAAACTGTCGGGTATTCCGCCAGAGCTCCCTGTAATCATTAGTCAGAGAGTGAATCGTCAAAATTGTGTTTCCCTTGCGGCCTAATGACTTTGCGTCTGGATGTTACATTAACACGAAGAAAGTTCAGAAGACGTGCTCTAATGTCACCAGCAATTTGTTTTCCTGTATCTTGAATATTCCTGCCGACACCTGCAGCTCCCTTCTGTTTTCTAAAGGGTCCATGCACACTTTCACTTTCCATGGCTTTTTTATTTTTCTTTGACCCCTTTTGTTTGCTTTTTCTTCCATCCTCATGCTCTTCTAATTTCTTAGTTGAGTGCTTTTTTGATTTTCTAGATACAATAACGTCCGGTTGCTCTTCTAAATCTGGCCCACTTGAAGATCGAGAAGACCACAAGCTATCTTCTGTACAAGAAGAAGAACAGGATCTTTCTTCGTCCTCGTCTTCATCGTCGTCGTCATCATCACTAAGGCCACCTCCACTATCCCTTTGCTGACCACCTGCAATTTTCTTTTGTTTGTCCGCAAACGACTCGTCTTCCCCACTTGCAAAATCTTTATTAATTTCTTCAATTATCTTTTGGCGTCTCCAATTATGATGCAAACGTTTCTGAACTTTGTATCGTTCCTCTGAATCTGAATCTGCCTCAGCACGTTGTTGACGTTTTCGTATTTCTTTTCGTGTTTTATGAGATTCCATAACTTCATCAAACTCCATTAATTCATCAACCATGTAATTTGCAACGGATGATTTATCCCACAATTTCTTAATCAAACTCAAATCGTCATGTTTATTTCGCAAAGTTGGTCCTTGGCGTAGTTCTTTCTTTCCTGTTGTAGGACCCATTGTATACTCCCATTCTAAAGACTCGTTATCATCAAACGACTCTTCAAACTCAGAGGTTTCAGAGTCTGACATAAGCTCACTTTCTATTTCACTTGTTGAAAAGTCTTCTGATAGGCCTTCAGATGATGAGCGTTGACGGAACCTTTTCTTCTTAGTTCCATCCTCATGGGAGTCTTTGTGTTGACCAGACGACTGTTGTAGGTTACCATCCATTCGAGTATGTCTTGTATTATTATCTTTTAAGCTTGAGCCCTTTTTATTTTCATCATCTAATTTCGTTCCTTTTGATGGAATTCCGACTTTAACTTTTTCTTTCATCCACCTATTCCTTAGAGACGTCACAGTTGAATACTTTGTTTTCATTCGCAAGACATTATTGATTTGCTTATTTGGAACATATTCTGGATCAACTAGGTCTTCTCTGTAGCGACGACTTAAACGCAGATTTGCTGCAGAAAATATGGTAGCCTGGTTTTTACGTCGAGGTATCCTCATACAGCAATGAGCGCTACATATACTACGGAATTGTAGCTTATTCCAAAATAGATCCCACATCAGAACTTCCCAATAAGTTGATAAAATTAATCCAGTCAGTGGTAACACTCCGTTACTTTTTGATACACATTTCATCCTGAGACTTCCTATCCCACGGGGAACTGATACATGATGCATCCAATGAAATCTTGTGAGTGGACGCTCTCCCCTAATTATGTCTTCATGGTCGTGTTCGGGACAGGCTGCTAAGCGTAATGAAACCAGAGGTCCCCGGGTTGGTACTTGTTTCACCACAAGTGAACTTTGAGCCAACAACAAGAATAGTACAAGTCCACAACATATGGCGAATGGAAATGATTCAACCCACGGCCCAATGTGAACGAAATAAATCTAAAAAAGTAAAAAGAAATATAACAATTTCTAACCTGACTTTCTGGAAATTTATTAAAGCGAAGGTTTATGAAATAAAGAGATATGTATATTTACCACTATGAATGCAGGCGTTAGTGATCTCCAGACAAACCTATACAACAGAGTTACATGACATCGTGTCATTTTCCTAATGTAACTATTCAAGGTTCTTACTCCCAGAAAGAAAAATATTCCAAAACACTCGAACGCTATGATCAGTGGTGGCACGTATTTGTACCAAACAGTTTCAAAAAAGAAAAGATAAACTGATGTCCAAGGTAGAAACCAAAGTATCTGGATTATTCCCATTAGAAGAATTAGTATTGCTGCAAGTATTGTCTTTCTCCTAGCTGACATCATCCAGAACGTTAGCCGTTTTTGACGTAGGGCTCGTTTCTTTTCCCAAATACTAAATTCTGTTCGAAGAGGATCATAGTACAACTTGTTCATATCGTGGAAATGTTGTTGTATTGTACGAAGTGAGCTTACCTACATTATTATTAGTAAGCATCATAAAATTGCAATATTACTTTTTCATTATAATTTTCTAAATAATAGACTTACGCTGCGTAATATACTAATTATAATAATTCCACCCGCCATTGTAATAAACAATATCCAAATATACCAACGGTTAAACGATTGGTGAACCAACACTTCAGAAAAAATTTCAAAAATTGTGTCATTTCCGTAAGACGTTGAGTTAGTCTCAAATGCAGTTGATGTCCTCAACAGGAAATGACACAGGATAAAGAAGAAAGCCACACATAGATGAAGAAAGTAACTAGTGAGACCATTAATAACAGCACAGCTTTTTAGTTCATCATTTATGAAACTGTTGTGACTTCCGAATGCAATGTGTATTCCCGTGCCCACTCCAGAACTGACAATGGCGTGCTTAAAGCTTGCAATCCATGCCTACACAATAAATTGACAAGATTCGTTTTGTATTAGGAATAATCTTTTAATTTTTAATGAAATGCATATTTTTCATGAAATCATTGAACATGTACCAACGTTGGAATCTGTAAGAAGAAGGTTCCAATTTTCGTCCTGAATAAACCATTCGCAGGCGGATTGATAAGCACGTGTTTCCATTTCTTTTTCAGTGATACTACTCCATATCAAGAAGGATATTACCTATAAACAGTGAGAACATTTTGCGTCTTCATATGCTTCCATAATTGAGTAAATAAATATTAGCAAAAGTTTAATTTTTTAACTACCAAGAGGTGTATGGCAAACTTGAAACTAAAATACATTAGTTTTCCCAATTCCCGACAATTCAATCTACTTATGTAAAAGTGACAGAGAATCATGCAAAGAAAACACCAAACTATTCCCCAATTTGGCTCAAATGAAAAGCTAACTTCAATATCGCTTTCAAAAGGATTTATAAATTGCACATATCTCAAAATATTAAATCTGCAAAGATTAAATAATTAATTCAGTTTGTTGGTTTTACCTAACAATGCAAAAAACAAAATGGTTTCGGATTTTGGAGTTTTGTATATACCTGAATTCTTCTACAGCGGACGTTAGTTCATTAGCTGCATACGTAACATTAGTTTCGTTATATTTAAAAGTTACTTTGCATCGAGGAGTATTCCATGGATTTTCACAGGTTCCCCAGGGTAACTCTGACCGAAAGAACGAGGAAGTTACATAGAACACAAGCCACGAGAGACGGGTAAGGGAAAATAAATAGTCCATGATGCACATAGTGAACATGAGATATCCCACACCTTAAGAAAAGACGGATTATCAAATTAACATGTACATAATTAGCTCTGTTCTAATTAATATTTAATAATGTTTTCCTGTTTAAATTTACCCAGCAATAGCGGACAAACTTGTTTCATAGTTTTTACCGGACCTGCCCGATGAAACTGTCCGAGTGCCAATTCAATGTAAATCATGGGAATAATAAATAATATTGTAATGATGAAGTACATGATTGCAAAGATCACTGCAAATAAACAAATGATTTGTGATGTGTGCCTGTTAATATTTATATTATGAGCAGCAGAACAGCAGAGAAATTACGTTTATACCTCCACCATTTCCTAAAATAGTGTCTGTTACCGACCACAGACTATAGAATGATGCAACAGGGGCAATCACAGATCCAAGTTGACTTGTTCTTGACATCCATTTATCTCTGCAATAATCATAGTAAGATTGCCCTTTGCGAAGGGGTTCTATCCATAGCTTTCCTGTTAGTTAATCGTACAATTAATAATATTCCACATATATCTTTTTTATGATGATGCCCAACATAATACTTTACATACTTTCAAGTAAGGTTGAATCTAAAATACGAACATGATCAGATTTTTCTCTGGACGTGGGAGGCTCACGGAAATGTGCTTCTGTCTCCTTAATAAAATCTAAATTAAGAAAGTTATCCGAACAATTAAATACTTGAAAACTAGTCTTCTTATACTATTAAAAACATCTTTATCAAATTTAAACAATTACCAAAAGGATGCCTTCCTTGAAGCTCTTCAAATTTAAAAGGTATCCCTACAGAGTGCATATGCCCAAGACGCTCAAATCCAAATCTTTGAGTCGGAGCTTGTTTCTGAAGTTGAACATTTCTCCACCAGATTTGACCAAGGTGGTCTGGAGATGACGGTCTTCTTTTGTGAAGATCATTCTCCATAGAAATTTCTTCAAGGTCGGGGTCTATGTGAACTGCTGCCGTCTGTCTTTCTGGAAGTTTCTCGGCTGGTGTTTTAGTGTCCATTCCTTTCGGAGTATTTGGAGCGGATGACTTCATTTTGTAGCTTAACAAATACTATTATCTTTAAGTAAGCATTTACATACATACAAAAGTCATACTCTAAAATTAATTTATTTGCGTAGATAGAAGGAATCAAACACAAGACAAAAATGAAATAAAGCCAACCAAGACTTCACAGGAAAATACACTCTTTATCAAAATTGTATTCATCTAATATCGTATTGTCACCGAATATTTGTTTTGTATAATAAAGTATCCATGGGCATTGGATTTTATGATTACAGATACCACTTCCACTCTAGTGATCCAACTTACAGACATGAAGTAATTCCAAAGTTTAATTTCAATTTGTTTTGCAAATAATGGCAAATAGTGTGACATTGAAAATTGTAAAGAATTAGAACTATATACTTTAATTAAAATATACAATGAAATTAATTTAGAAAACAGGCCAAGACCCAGACTTCCGCGTATTACATTATGTGCAGCAAATTATCAATTTATTATTTCAATTTAAAGTTTGTTCTTCTTACTCAAAAAGTGGAAACAAGCAAAAGTTTGGAGTGCACAAGTATTTGCACATTTTTGTGCAATTAGAAAATTAACTTAATTGTTTATATCAAATTGAATTTTTTATGGAAGAAATATCAATTAATCACCTAAACAAACGCCACGTTTTGATTTTTTATTTAAGTAAAAGCAAGTTACAAGTATTTAATAATTATAATTAAAATAAAGTTTTCTTTTTTCTGCGTTTTATGAAGTATTCCATGGACGAGAAAAAATGTGCAAATTTATTATGAATATTGCAAAATTACTGTCTACAAATTAAATGTAACATATTACAGCCATCGAAAATCAGGATGTAAAAAATGCCTACCAAAAAGGAAGAATGGAAAGTAGAAAAGGGAACACATACATTACCACTGGGATTTCTAAAAGAATAGAGATGACAAAAGGCGAATTCTATGTTCCTCGAAAAATGTCTAATGACTGGAATTTCAGACAAAATAAATGTCATGCTTGGATATAAGGATGTAGCCTAAACCCATTGTTCTATTTTTTCACTGTTAACTCCAGTTCACGCAAACACATCTTGGTATTTTGTATTACATTATTTAAAACTAATTGCCTGCAGCCTTGAAAGAACTGTTGCTTTGTAAAATATAGGAGATTTGCATGGTTCCATTACAATTGCGTTTTTGTACTTTCATCCAATTTATTTCTTGCTTGGTTAGAATTTGGAAAAAATAAGAAATGGATTTGATGGTAAAAGGTCACACACGTTCCATTCTTTTTATTCAGTGTCACTATATTTCATGGATTTTTGTAACATAAACAAATGTCATAAAGACATTAGCGCTTCTCTTACCAAAACAAAATACTTTTGCATAGATAGTAGAGGCTTTAATAATACATTTTATAGCAAGAAATCTTTAAAATAAATAATGCGTAAACAAATATGGAGCAGTCTTTATTTTTCTAATTTGCAAATCCATTGTATGGGTACACATCGATAGATATAAGCACACTTGTCATTATTATGTCCCTTGAAAATAGCCACTACATAGCATTTCCTAAACCCTGCATAATTTATAGGAATTTAATGCACGAGATTAAGATTCTATCGTAAAAGGATAAAACTTTATCTTTAAAACTTTACTTTGTCTTCAGTTGGATGTAATTTAAAAGTTTTAACTTCGTTAGAATGTCAAATAAAAGAGAAATGAGATGAATAGTTTCAGTTCAAATGCCCTTCTAATCTGTAGCTATTTAATACTTTGGCTATATTGCAAAAAAAAATTAAGTAATAAAGAACCATACGCACAAAATTTGCGATGCCGATTGTTTGCTGTCCACACTCGACACAATAATAATGTTTCATAATAGGTAAAATGTTTGCCAAACAAACAATATTTCTGTTCTGTTGCATTAGTTAATCCAAGGACAACACGAAAGGGAGAAGTTTGAACAAAAAGTACTTTTAGATTTTGTAAACAAGTTTGTAATAATAAGTAAGTAACTTTCATACATCAATAGCCTTACGCAAATTGTTTAAATTTTTAAAGTAGAAAGGAACGAAATGATTCTGATATAGCCATTTCCTGTATTATTCCATACCTTTCTCGAAATCCTACTGCAAAAACGCACTTTATATTGTCTATCATGTCCGATTGCACAACTGTGACTAGGTATATATATTTTTTAGAAAATATGTGACATTGCATTTGTTTTCACGAATGTTTAACTACACTATTTTAGCGATATACATCTTAGCAAATAGTAGTCCTTGTTATGTAAATATATATTGCAATATGTAAAAAGATGATAAACAAATTTACGCTCCGTTTAAGTTGGTAGCAAGAATAAACTTTGAAAATAAAATGTCAACTGAAGCTTCAATTTACGAAATTGACTAGGTTATATGACGCAATTATTAACGTCGCGAGTGAAGAACGTGATATGTTAGAAAAATACGTAACAGATCCCTTAAAATTTCCAAAATTCAAACGAATAAGAATTTCCAAAAAATATGGTCTTTTTTCCTCCAATTTAAGGTTATTATGATGTTACTCTATGAGTACCTATATCACAAATAACTTTATATGTCTAATTTTTTTGAAAACGGTTACTGTTAGGGGATTCCTTATCCTTTTAGAATAGATCAAATCGCATTCTGGAGTTCTAGGAATTTTGTATGTCGTACTAATTTTGCCCTAAGCTATGAAAGTCAAAAACATTTTATGGTAGGCTATTTGATGATAAATATTTTTTAAACTTCTTGTTGCATCACTCGCAGTTTTTAGAATTGGTTCATATTCCTAGCTTCCTAAAACTTAAGCTGTAACTAAAGTTCAAATAAGGTTTTTTGTTTAACTTGTATTTACGTCAGAAATATAGAAAATATTCAACAGACCAGCTAGAGAACGCGTAATGCCTCATTCATAATAAAATTAAAATTTCCGATTTGAAAAATTAAACTCTTTGTTATTTTTTCTTCTCGTTTATCTTGTAAAAATAATTCCAATCTCATGATGGTGTGACATAATGAGTTAGATTTCGAATTTTACTTCCGTAGGTTATCTTTCAAATCATGTACTTTATCAAGTATGGTTTGTGTTTTCCGTTTTAATTGCATAAATGCATATAGCTTTTTTCAAAACAAATACTGTTCTTCTAGGTATATTGGTATAAATAGGTAGCACAAGGGAAATTTAAGAATGTAATACTACGATTTCTGGATAATCAATTAGAATCACGTGTATAAAAATCAGATTACCTATTTGAATTATCCGACAATTTTATAATTGTGCTTCTTTAATGACTCAAACTATTGTATTAATTACTAAAAATAATTTCTCAGAAATATCCTCATCCTTCTGATAAAAATTGGCTTGAGAAACGCCAATGCCATTCTGCTTCTCAAAAATGGGAAAGTGCAAAAGAACTTTCCAAAAGCCGTTATCTATGGAATGGCATAAACTTTGTTCCTCAGTTTCCAGTTTGATTTTATGTCATTTAAGACTAACGATGAGATAGAGCTTTTAGTGTTTCTTGTAGTTTGAGAATGATATAGAAATTTCGTTGAGCAAATTTTAATAAAAATGATGAAAGTGAAATATGCGATCAGAATAAACTATTGTTTGTTATCGACAAAGAGAGTTTCTATCATTATATAAATATTATCAAACGTGGAAAGAAATACAAGAAATTCATTATCTTTACAAACATGCCGTTAACGTCTCTTAAGGTGTCTACGTATGAATACAAAACAAAAGAAAGATCTTTGCGAATCAGGAGAATTGCTATCTTGTGCTTATATACATTTATATATTTGACGCATTTTATAAACATGTCGCTTTGCTTTGTTCTTGGAAAAAATTTTCTAGACTGCGCAAAAATCACAAGGTACAAAGATTTTACTCTGATTTTAGCAATGGCGTCAACTCAGTCTTTCATAATTTTTTCGCGCAATGGATTTTTGAAAATGAAAAAAATTGTCAACTGATTCAGTGGGTGAGAAATTATTTTATTGAATATTTATTCTATATTACTGTTGATTAATAAAAACCATTGTTGAAATAATGTTGCGTTTTAAAACTTTTAATTATCCTCTATAGGAATCGATCGCACGCCATGCTAAACATTGGTGCTTTTTAATACCTGCAATTAATTTAAGTTCTAAGTGCAAACTTCAAAAATTTGTCTAAAACTTTTAATACTTTAATCACACACATGGACAAATGCCAACAAATCCCAAACTACGCATGTACACATGTTATGAAAGGTTATTTTGCTTCAAACCTTTTTGTACAATAATTTTGAAGACAAAAGCTAATGCTAAAACAAGAAGTATGTAGTTTAAAACCTTGTTACTAGCTGAACGCAGTGAGGCTAGTATAGGTTTGGCATTGATGGTCTGTCTGTCCGTCCGTCCGTCTGTGTGCGCTCTAACTCAAAAACGGCTTAACAGATTTTAACCAAATTTGGCAAGTTGGTTTAAATGGTAAATTGCCAGAAGTCTATTGTTTTTCAGCAATTTTGGCCTAACGGTTTGGCCGTTACAAGTGACGGTTA
>JAANSO010000957.1:0-21135 GCA_036507315.1 Lepidocyrtus fimetarius | reverse complement strand
AAAAATATTTTTGTTTTTATTAGTCACCTTGTTCTGCAGCCATTGTGAAATACTGCAAAGCTCTACTTGGATCCCTTGGAAGGCCTTTTCCATTCAGATACATCAGTCCTAGCCCACTTTGGCCAACAGGGCTATTTTGTTCAGCAGCTCGTTGGAACCAACGCAATGCCATGTTGTAATCAGGTTCCACAGCATCATTTCCTTCCAAATACATTTTCCCCAAGAAAGCCATTGCAACTGGAGATCCTGCATCCGCAGCTCGTTGAAAATACTTGAGAGCTAAATGGTGGTCTGGTGAAATTCCTCGTCCCCCTTGGAAATGAAGTTGGCCCAATCCGACCTGCATGTCACACAAAAAAGATTTTATTTTAAAAAATCAAGAAACAAAGAGTATAAAATTGTATCAATCAAACAATTTGAATTACAAACCTGAGCCTGAACATCTCCGCGTTCCGCTAGCATTGTATAATAATCCAAAATATCAGAATTCAAGACATTACTTCCTCCACTGCTGCTTCCACCCCGTTGTTCCCCTTCCAGCTCATCAAGCAATCGAACTCTTTGAATTGCTGGACCTACCCCAGCTTCACTAACTTCACTCGCAACAATACTAGCCACAGTACGGTATTGCTCTAAAGCTTTTTCACAGCTGGCTTGCACGCCAATTCCTCCCCAATACCGATAACCCAACGCCATAGAACTAAACGCTGATCCACTAATGGCCCCAAAAGTGTAGTGAAGTAAAGAAGTGGGAGCATCCAGTCCCATGGACAATCCATAGGAGGAGAGGAGTCCCAGTGCAAACTGAGAATTTGGATATCCTAAAGCTGACAAGTTTTGGAAAAGCTCGTGTGCAGTACTGATTGAAAAAGGGAGTCCATGATGACCCAACAAATGAGCGTATGCGACTAGTTCACGGGATTCATGGTGATATGGTGCAGCTTGTTTGAAATGTTTGTAGGCGGAGGTAATTTGAGGAGTTTTTCCAACACTAGTTCGAATGTAAACTGATGTAGAAGTAAATGATAATGAAGGCTGCTTTGGTTCTTGCTCGGATTCTTCTTCTCCACTTCCGGTAGACTTTTGTTGTGGAGTAGGGAACATGATTTGTAGTCCTTCTTTATACAAATCTAAGGCTAAAAAGAAATAAATACATACAATGAAACCTTATACTCATAAAGCTCGGAAAGCTTTTAACTCATTTCGTTTCCCGAAAGTATTATTCAATTATTATTATAGTTATTATTACCTTCTCGTCTTTTGTCCAAGTCAATATCAACATTTCCGGTCCCTTCCATCACCAAATCAACTTCATCTTCATAAGCCCACTCGCCAGGAATTTCAGTAACTCTCCTCCCCTACACTACCCCTGAATCCCGAGGTAGCTCCAATCGGATCCACCGGGGATTGTTGAAAAGTATTGAAGAGGACGTTCTTATCAAAAACAAACTTCAACTTTCCCTTTTCCTCCTTAATACTTGCATGGTCTTCTTCCGAGTCATCTTGTAAGGAATCCTTTGGTTTTGGAGGGAGCACAAGAATAGGTTCTTCAACTTCAACAGGCACAGTCCCAGCTGCTTTGCTCTCTTCCTTATCTTCACTCTTATCTTTTTCCTTCTGCTCCGAGGGGGATGGAGGGGAGGTGGCGGTCGTTAAAGTAATTGCGTTGAGGAGAAGGAGGAAAAGTAAGAATCTCAACTTTGAAGGTTTTAACATGTTTCATGTGATGTTGATAAGTTTAAAATCTTTATCTCTCCACAATAAAGTAAAATAATAATGTTCAGTTATCAAATTTGATAAATTATACAACATTACTCAAACTTATTGGAAATTTGCTAAATTTTAACTTCCTCTCACATCTTCTTCGTTGGTGAATTTTTGACTATGATTAATGATTGATTTGTCTTTATTTCCTAAATTAAATTGATTGATTGGTTAAAAGGAAATGACTACGTGTTGTTTTTTTCAAGAGATTTTTTTATTTTTTGGTTTGATTTCGTAGCTTGGCAATGGGGCGACCTAAGAAAAGTTGTTGCATGTTAACTAATTGCCTTGTCTTTGTTCATTTCGGCAAGTTGGTTCACCTTCGGCATTCTGTTACGTAACAAACAAATGAATATGACAAACAAGATTCTTATTTTTGCAGACAACTTTGCAATTTCTTAATAAATCACTTAATTTTAATTACTTTTAATAAATATTTGCAATTTTAATGTATTAAATTAACGTGTTGTTTGAGGACTAGTAATTAAATGCCACTGGGGTAGTGTGAGACTGAAAGACAAAGTTAATGCAATATGAGCCTAAGTTTAATTGTCATTTAATTGCATAAATTCAGTTAAATTTTTGTTTTTAAAAAGTATTAGATGTAATCTCCAAATGATTTCCGAACCAAGCCCCATTTGACATGTAATTTAACTTTTTAATTGAACTAGAACCTAAGAATTAATCTATTGCGTAAGTTTTACTTTTATACTTTTAAATCTACTTAGCTTTTGATGCTATAAAATTTTAGACTTAATTAAAACGTGTTTCGAAATTAATTGATTCTTTCATCTATTTGAAAAATTAGTTTGGTTGAATGGAATTTATTTTTTATCCCCGTAACATTTATTTGAAAGGGTGTAAGTAATCATTATAATTTTCTATTTACTCTATACGTTTCTTAATTGGCCATTTACTCACTTTGTCCTAATTTTCTAATGAAACAATAACGCAATCATTGAGAAACAAAGTGGGAGGATTATGTTCGAAAAAAGAATTTAAAATTTAAATTAATTTCCACTTAAGTTAATATATTATTGGCAAATTCTTATTTTAGAACAACCTTGAAAACTTTAAAGAAATACTTTTGTAGCAGACACCAAGATCCAAACGATTACAATTTTTCATCTCATTATTCATCATCACCAGAGACAAAAAGCCCTTTCACTTTTTTAATTTTATGAAAAATATTATCCAATGTCAGTTTATAAATAGAAATTTGAGACAAAAGACGATAGAGATAAAATCTTCCAACTATGATGACAAATCAATGAAATTTTAGCTCATACTGTCAAATAATCTTGTTTACTTTATTAAATCAATCGTATTTACTTGAGGCAAAAAATGTCAAAAATTTATTTCTCAAACTATTTCCTTCCCGAATTAATCATTCTCCTTAAAATAATAACGAACAAGACTTGTTAGAAACCTCATTCATAAATTATTCACATAAATTCCATAAAACCCTCATTCCCTTCAACCTTGAAAAGGGTGGATCAAGGTTAGCCTTATTTATTTATATGATCAAAAATATTTTCATCTCTAATTTTTAGAGTGTGTTTGAAAAAACGGTAAAGCTATTTTTGTGATCAAAAATAAAGAAATGATAACGATGCGATAGTGAAGGTGAGGCACGTAGATAACAGGACCGTTGCAAATCAAAAGTCAGAATTCGATGTTTATTGTTATTATTTTAGTTTTAATAGGAAAACGTGTTGGCTTATTTTACATAATAAATAATTTTGCGTTTGTATGACATGGCACTGTTCATTTATGCGTCTTTGGTCTTTAATTAACTATTGTTTTGACTTGCGCGATACCTACAAAACATACATGTAAACTTTGCAAACAAAATTATAATTTTGCATAAGCTATAATTCTTGTGCAAAATAAAGAATGCCGTTCTTCAATAAATTCGTAAGAAATATTTTTAAACAAAACTTTATAGTTTCAATTTATTCTATTACTCTGCGAATCGATAGATCATATTATAATAATTAAATCTCAGAGCCTCTAGCCACTTAAACACTACGACAAGCAAAAATTGAACTTGTAATTTTAAATGAAATTTAGCTACTCAACTCAAAACTTCAAAACCTTTTAGCCAGCTTAATAAAATTCATTCTAAAGACACAAGTTGTGTAAAAATTAAAATTTAAATATATAAATTACGAGAATAAAAATAATAATAAATTGACAATAAAAATATATACAACCAACAATCAATTTTAATTCATTTTCAATCTTTCAATAATATAAAAAAGTGGGAAGTGGATAACGGTGGCATGGTGGTGCTGATAAAACGATAGTTGCTTTGTACGTGAAGAACATCAAATTGTTAAGTGTATTTACGAATACACAAGTTTGCAAAAATATAATTTGCGTTCTTTTGCACTATTATCTTATTTGAAAGAACTATTATGCAACATTAACTCACCTCATTAATGCAACGCATCATTCCACATTAACGGCAGGAGCTTTGTAGAACTTGCAATACAATTTACTTATCTATCATCCTGTTGTACGGCACTTTACAAAATTCTTTTTAATCATCGTGATGAATATCGTAGTTGATCATATCAGCCCTTCATATACTCATTTTATAAAAGAGATAACCTAACTGACTAAATAGATGGAAAAAATCTAAAAATTGCTTTTAATTTTAAGTGGACTTCTTTACACAGGTAAAGTGACCACCACCACCGCATCAATATTAAATGAAGTATGGAGAGGGTTAAATAGGTATAGTGGTCTGGCAGGCACTAAGGTATTGTGTAAAACAGAGCACATTACCTATTTAGACACTCAAACAAAAATATTCAATATCATCATCATCGTATTATGATCTTCATCTCGTAACCAGCCCCATTCAGCTACTTATTAGAACCGCTTCATATCGTCGTGATATTTACAAAATCACTTCATCAAAAAATCCCAAACGAGCTCTTTTGCAGTTTGCTGCATTACGAAAAACTTTCACTTTTTGCCTATACAAATAATAAGTTTGTGCGTGAAAAATATTCCAATAAACTTCTTAAGAATGGATGCATTTATGTGTTGTTACATATGTCCTCGATATTTCATATGTAATACCTGATAAATGTGTCCCTTGTGTCCCTTCTTACATATCTTCTTTATAGCTTATCCTTTTGTCCCTTTTACTTTTATCGAATCTTCATCGCCGTACCATCATAAGCGTCACATTCGAATAAAGTTTATTTTTTGCTTAAGGATCTTTGATTATTGAGTACGTCCTGTTTGGTGGTTGTGCGTGTGACGAGGATTGTAAAGTTATATCACCATCATTATTGTTCTACCAAGGGTTGACTTGAGTGGTTGTTTGCGCTTGTGCTGGCTTCGGATCTTTTTTCTGTAAAAAATCTCATCTTTCTTCGTCTTCTCTTTATCATCATCCTGTGAATTGTCACTTGATTGTTTGTGTGTGACTAGTTCCCTTTTCATTTTATCACTCGCTGCTACTACTACTGTCGAAGAAGCGTTTTTTTCTCATGCAAATATTATTCTTTTTTTAAGCGGAAGGAGGAACAAAGTGGATTAGATTAGTTCTATTTGATTGTGCAACAGTAAGTGATTGATTGACCAGCTTATAATAGGATGATGATTTCTGTGATTTGATTTGGGCGATGGGAATTATGTGATCTGCATGACGATGATGATAGGTGGTAGTGGTTAAGTATGCATGTGTGGTGAGAGTGGCTTGTTGGTAGGAAATCAAGAATCTTGGGAAATAACAAATTGACTGCACAGAAATCCACCCCTTTTGTCGCTGTGCGGAATGTAAAAATAGTTTTAATTTGTCTGAAAACTCGAGTGAGAGCTTTTGAAGTGAAAATAGTTTCGTGGGATTGAGCTCCTATTTATTAGTGAAGTCTTTAATTTATTTATTCATTAGATTTTGAAAAGCTATATCTTCCAGTGCAAAATGTATCCCATCAAGTGCCATAGAAAAGAGTACAATGTAAGGAGATCCACTGGAACGCTTTCATCCGTTTTCAGAGCCAGTTGCAGTACTAGTACAGGGGTTATCGTCGCAGCTGTAATTGTTGGATGTTTATGTAAGCTTTATTTTGTTCAAATTGAATTTGCACAAAACTATTTAGTTTTTAATTGTTTGGATAGGTTTTCCTATAAAATCGATAAATGATAAATGTGCAAACATTTGTTCTAGCGTTATCGCTGTTTTAGAAATAGGTCTTTGTAGCAATTCATGTATTACATAGTAAATATTTGTTTCGCACGCAAAATAATTAATGCTTGCCTTAGCATTTGTTATGAGGATAACATAAAACGTAACCGTTATGCATTATGCGTAATTTATTACTTATTGATTTTCGTTTAACACTCTTCCTTTTGCAGAAATGAATATTATTGTTTATTGGTTTTCCTATAACGCTTTCTGGCAAATTAACTGGATTTAGTGAATTCATGTTAGAGTGTATAAAAATATGATCATTTCCTTACTTTTAGCCAAATCTAATTTTTTTCAACCATTAAAGATAGTGGCCTAAAATTCCTAAGGTTTAGTCCTAATTAACATTGATTATGACTTTGGAAAATTTTAGGCACGCCAACAGCAAATGGCGCGTTGAATAACAATCTTGTCAGCACCAACGCTAACAACAACAACGAGTGCCAAAGTTCATCTTCTTGGTCTATGCCATTCATAAGACTGGGAAATAAAAGATATTACGTAGGACAATATTTTAAGGTACATAATTTTTCTAATTTTGTTGTTTATTATAAAGAATTTTGAATGACCTCTGCATACTATCATAATATTTCTTTAACAAACTAAATTTTAGGCCAATTGGTACCGTTCCCACCAATTCTGCGTCTCTCACGGCATGCGTCTTGCCTCCATTGAAAACAAAGAAGAAAACATTGCTTTGGAAAAGCATATCAATGAGATTGGACTTGGCCACGAGCATTTCTGGACTTCCGGTACTGACCAAGCCGAAGAAGGCTCGTTTGTATGGTTTGGCAACGGCAAACCTATTACTTTCACCAACTGGAATGCTGGAGAACCAAACAACTTCAAGTATGAGAATGGAGAGGAAGAACATTGGTACGTTTATTGTTATGATTTATAAAATTTACATATTTGTCGCAATTCATTGTTAACAATCTATGAATATCTTTTTAATTATATACAATATAGCCTTGAACTTTGGAATAGAGATGGGAAAGGACTAAAATGGAATGATACGCCTTGTTCATTTGAAACATATTTTGTTTGTGAAATTTGAATTTTACAAAAGGACGAATTTAATTAAGTGACCTTCCATTATGTAAGTCTACTATGTAACTTGTTTCTCTGTACAATTTTTGATAGAATTTTTTACAATAAAAACGAAACCTCGAAGGAAAACAATTAAAACTCGATAAATCACCGGAAAGAAATTGCATTCTATTTGCCTCTCTGCGTCTAATCAAACGCTTTCAATATCAAACCAACCAAGCGCATTACAGTTATTTACATTTATGATTGTGTTCATTCACACATTCAACCAAACTTTTATATCTGTTCCACATTTCCGTTTCTCTCTTTCCATTTTGTAATCAACATGCTTTTTGGCAATCCCACTTGAAAGAAAGTATTGAACCAACAGGGCAGGACTAACCCGTGATGAAATTCTTGCAAAAACATGTGCAACCAGAGCTGTAGCGGTGATGAGAGTGAGAGAAGAGTATTTTGCTCTGTTATCGCCCAAACTTATTCACCATAATGTGATTGAAATGAGAGTCTATCAGATTTACTATAATTCTAGCACCAAGAGGATTCTAAAATTAGTAACTATTTTAGAGAAAGAGATTATATGAAGAGCTAAAGACTTCACTTTCCCATCTATCCATCCATTAGCTCGTTTCCATTTTCTCATTTCAAATTCAAACCGTTCTGCTAATTTCTCTTCTGTGGCGGCGGTTACACTGGATGTGGATGCTTTCTATGCAGGCACGGTAAAAAACGCATGTTTTTGCATATGTCGTTTTTTACTTGGCCGGGGATTGGATCCAAACATTTCGCATTCTAATCTTTCCAAATTGAATTTTTACTTTGCAAACGTGCAACAATTTTACTGAGGATGTTGCAATGTGGAAATGATGATGGTAATGTGGATAAGAATGATGACGAGAGAAAAAGAAAGAGAGAGTGAGCAAGCGAAAGAAAAAAATCGGTTTTATTCGGTTAGATTAACATGTAAGTTAAGTAAGTTCTCGCTTTTTTTCAAAATGCTCCATATTACCGAAAAACAAAAATTTTGCAAAATTTTAAAACGTGTGTAGAATTATCCTAGCGCTGTACTCTCGTTTTAGAGAGAGATCCCCTTTGTAGTAGTGTCTTTATTAATTCTGTATATTTTGTACTTTTAAATCGTGACCCCTTTGCGAAAAATCGAGAGAGTGGGTGAATGAGTAAAAGAGAAAAAGTAAAATAAATGTAAAAGTGACCTTTATTATTATTATTGTTACATAATACATACCTGTGAGGTGTTCTTTTTCTTACAAGACTGAAAATCAAACTACAAGCTTACTTTTTACAAAGCGCATCCAACATAAAAAAGTTTTATATTTTTTAGAAAAATAAGAAATTGCTTTCAAAATTTGTAAATTAACTGTATGGTGATCCCGGACTGTCACACATGTAATAATTAAAAATGTTAAGGACAGAATCGTGGAGTAATAATGCGAGAGCATTAGGATCATTGCTGTTTCCTTTAGGCTTTTTCCGTAGTAGACTTGTGATTAGTCTGTGTTTGGTGCTTCTCATCAACCCTTTGCTCAATGTGAATGAAGTTAGTGGAGCGAGTAAGAAGGATGACGTGATTGAAGACATTAAGGATGCGAAGGAGTTGGGGAAGTTAATTGAGGAGAAGGATTATGTTGCTGTTTTGTGGTGTAAGTTACAATTTTACTTGATGCCTCTAATTATGATTTACTTGAAATTTGATCGCTCTAATGATGGCTATCTGGGCGTACGACAAAAATCTCGTAAAATAATTCATACCAAATTGAAGAGCTTAGGTAGCTGCCTTCGTTCATCTGATAAGAACAAAACCATTTGTCATTCATTCCTATCGTCATTATCATCATTTCTATTTTGTCATCATCAGGTTGTTGTTCAATGTGTTGTAAGTATTATTGGTCATCATCGCGGTGGCCATCATCATTAAAATATTTCCATTTCCTCTCAAAAACCAACGGGAAATTTTACGCAATAATAACAACAATATTATCATTCACTTGTGCACACCCATCTTTGATTTTTCCCCTTTCTAATCACAGTAAAAAACGAATGATTTTAAAAATAGAAAAATACACGATAGACATATTTTTAACGAAGAGAAATGTTTGAGATGAAGTTGTAGGATACAATAGGATTTTCTATTGAGATAGCATGACGGAGGTGAATGGGATATTTTTTTGCACGCAGCACCAGAAACAGCAGAACAGGAGGAGCAATGAAAGCGAAATAAAATGAACGAGCAAGCGACAGTTTTTTCATATATCCTTTCACTTGATGACGATCCTTGTCTCCTCTTGTTCCTGCATGATCTCCTCTTCGGATATCTCTCTCTAACAAGTCAGTCAAGAGTCAGTCACTTTTTTGTGTGGGCTTATCATGCCCACTTCCTGTGTAATGAAAAATGAGTCAGTCAGTATAGGATTAGCATGTAAAAAGAGACTGAGAAGAAATGAAAACGAAGTTGGTGGTGGTGTTTTTGTAGGGAAAATTTTCTTGGCATTGTTGGATGATTTTTGTTATATAATTTGAGCCTTCTCCTTTCAAGTTCAAGGTCATTTAGGAAGTAATTATTTAGTTGAGCAACAGAGTTAGTAAGAATGTTATCAATGCATTGGATTAGTACGGAAAACTTGACATTGAAAAAATGTCTAAAAAATGTTTGATTTTAATTGGGGTGGAGCAGTTTCCTTCACAAGCTTACGTGGAACTGAATGCTTTTTTGCAGATACAAAAAACTGTCCAAAATGCGATACGGTATTAGCAGAATTAGAGAAAATTGATGATGACACGGATAAGTTTGGAGTTCAAATTGTCAAAATTAATGATAAGAGAGCGGCTAAAATCCAAGGGATTACGGAATTTCCCTCATTAGTTTACTACAGAAATAAGGAACCGTCCAACTATGAAGGAGATCTCGAAAATGAAGAGCAGGTATACAACGCAAACTATGACTTCCTCCGCAGCAAAATTTTTTTGTTTCAATATCAGCTAAACAACCCCCGACATAAAATAATTTTTGCAGGTTTTGGAATTTCTTACGAGTCTTGATGCAATGGACAGTCCAGATAGAATCGAAGAAGTCAATGCAAAAATCTTAGAAAAGATCGTAAAGGAGGAAGAGTACGTTGCTGTACTCTTTTGTAAGTTTATCTACGATGAAATCAATTTATCCAAAGATGCACATTTTAAAGAAAAAATTAATGTTGGTTTATGAGCTTTTATATTTCATAGCAAAAAAAAACTCAAAAAATATGTGCTTGAAGCGTCCATGAAACTTTATTAATGCTTTTACCGTTTATAATACAATGTTGAGCTGCGAGAAAAGCGAACAAAATATTTACACAAAAAAACGAGATAAAAATATGCAAACTTTCTTTTAAAATTTCAACAAATTCCCATCAGAAAAAATATACAAATGAAACATTTTAAAAACTCACATTCATTTCCGTTTTTGTCTGTCCAAACTATTCTCGTGTGTAGGTAGATCATCTGCATCATGTCGGGAGAAAAGTAAGTTAAAATTTGACGCACGTTCAATTAACTTTTACACTTTCTTGTAAATATTTTTTGAGATTTCACATTTTTCATTTTGAACACTTTTATTATAAGTAGTTGTATATTATGATTTGTAGAAAGAGAAAAAAGTTATACTGTGAGATCAAACCAGTTTGTAGGACAAAAAAGAGCAAACGATCCTTTTTCCTTTTGTAGAGCAGAGAAAACCTCATAATGGGACATGAAAACAAATTTATAAACCTGCGTGCCTAATTATGTCTAACCTTGTGAGCTTCTTTGTGTGAAATTAATTGCATAACTAATCACAAAAATGCTTTAATAATAACTTGCAAATTTCTACGGAATAAAGAATTTTTATTATCAAGCGCATTGTATCTCATAAATAGACGGACCAGACTGTCGCAAGTGTGAAAAGGCTTTGAGGGAACTGGAAAACATCGACGATGAAGCAGACGAGCTTGGAATTGCAATGGTGAAAATCAGCGATGAAGAATTGGCAGATGAATACAATCTGGACAAGTTGCCTGCATTGGTTTACTACAGAAATCAAATCCCAATCGTGTTTGACGGAGATTTGACAAAGGAAGAGGAAGTGCTTGAATGGATCATCGGGAATAAATCTACTGGAGATGATGACGACGACGAGGAAATCGAAGCGGTTAGCGCAAAAGCTCTGTGGACACTTGTCGAGAGTGTAGACCATTTGGCTGTTTTATTTTGTAAGTTGGATGATAATTTTTGTCAGAGCAGCTTTTAACAGGTGCTTACTGAAATGAAAAGGATGTTAAGTCGAGTTGTATAAATTCATTTTAGTGGATAACTCTGCTTTGTCAGAACAAGTTCTTCGAGAATTGGAAACCATTGATGATGAATGTGGGGATGAGGATATTCAATTCGTCAAATCTGAAGATAGGAAAGCAGCCAAAGACTGGGGCATTGATGAGTCTCCCTCGGTAGTCTTTTTCAAGAACAAAATCCCAAATGTTTATGATGGGGACTTGAGGGATGAGCATGATGTTCTTCAAATGGCTGCTTCATCAGAAAGAAAGTGACGAGATTGAAGAAGTCACGGCAGAGATGCTTGATAGATTGATCAAAGAGACGAAGCATTTGGCCGTGTTGTTCTGTATGTAAAAGATTTTCATTTAAATAAATTGTTATGTGATACAGAATTTAAGAGGTTAGCTTCTTAAATTGATTTCTTTTAGATGATGAGGACGGAAAGGATTCCAACGAAGTTCTTGTAGAGTTAGAAAATATTGATGATGAATGTGACGCTCTCGGAATTGCTTTTGTCAAAATTGATGATATCAAGGAAGCTGCTGAATACGGAATTGAGAATACTCCAACGTGAGTGACAAAAAGCAAACAATTGCTCATTTTTTAGTATGCCTTTGAATACATTTTGGAATTTTTTATTAAAAATGTGACTTGCTAGCCTGGTTTACTTTGAAAATTCAATCCCTACCCTTTATGACGGCGACTTAACGAAAGAGGATAAAGTTTTAGAGTGGCTTAAGGCGCAACAGGAGTCTGATGAAATTGAAGAGGTTACAGATGAAATGTTGAATATGTTGATTAATCAAAATCAACAGTTGGCTGTAGTTTTTTGTAAGTTTTTATGTACAAAGCAAAATACAACTTTTACCTTTTAAAAGTATTTTCTTAAATGAACATTTGCATGAAAACAATTTATACAGGATTATTATATAATTAATGTACATTTTTGGTGAAAAGTTATTCTCGTAGTTATAATAAATTCGGATCTAGCTTTTAGTTAGGTAGCTCAGTATAATTTCTTACATAATATTTGAGTTCCAAAATTAGTTAAAAGTTTAAATCTTTACTCATCATTATCATCGTATATTATTTTAATACTTTTAATTAATTTTAATCCTTTTCTTTTATACTAAAATTGTATTAAATGTAATAGTTGTTCAATTTATTATTTTGTAGGCACATTTTCTTTTAAATAGTTCTCAGCAAATATTGCAATTACTCGAATCAGTTCTTTTCTTTCTGTTCTATGTTATAGCAAGCAACCACAAAACATGTTGAAAACATCAAAAAACAAAGTTATATGTCGTGTTAGTAGATTAATGATTTACTACATGTGAAATATTATTTTTTATGCTTTTTTCTTTTATTTTTTCGTGTACGTATTCATAAATAAAAAATATTAGCGGAGCACGACGACGTGGCTGTATTGTTTTGTAAGTTATATTTAAATTAAATGGAATTAATTCCAATTAATTTTTCTGCTTTTTTTCTAAAGATATATCACCTTCCTTCAGCTTTTTCTGCTGGAATGTTAAAAAAGAACCTAACAAATTGTAGTAATTAACCTTCTTCGTGTAAATACTTCTGTGTAGTCGCATGATGTTGCATGGCCTTGCATGAATATGAATGTAAAATATTCGTCTCTAAACCAACTTTACTCACATAAAAACTGTACAAAAATTGGTATCTAATACATATCAATATATGAAAGCGTCTAGTGTTACAAGTTTATACTTTCCATTTGAAATGCAACTTCAAGAATTAATAAAAAGATGTCTTCTCTCTCTGTGTTTGCATGCCTCTCTTCAAAAAACGATTCTCTTGAGATGGTAACGATTTTGGTAAAGACTTTACACTTGTCCTTTTCTAAGTAGTGAGTAGTACAAAAAACATGTCCAGTTTTATCTATTTTGAAAGACAAATTTTACTTTCCCTTTTCTTTTCTTTCTTGGAAAAGTATGCACCCTTAAAATTTCACCTGTACATCAGCGTAGATTTTACCCCCTTGAGATATACATTTTTATAGTTGGCTATAAAAAGTTTATTTGCTAATTTAAATTTTGCATTGTGTTTACTAATGGCAGACGATAAGGAGCAGAGAAAGTCTCAAAAGATTATTGAAGAATTGGAAACAATCGACGATGAGTGTGACAAACATGGCATTATCTTTGTCAAGATTTCTGACATGACCAAAGTCAATGAATTGGGAATCGGAGTACCCTCTTTGGTTTACTTTGAGAATAGAATTCCACATTTGTTCGAAGGAGATTTGACAGATGAAGAGGCAACGCTGAATTGGCTGCTACATCAACTAAAATCTGATGAAATTGAAGAAGTTACTGATGAAATGCTCGACCTTCTTATTGACAGACACCCATACGTTGCAGCACTCTTCTGTAACTGACCTTTACAAAAAGTTTGAAAAACTATTTGCTATAACATTGTTTCTCAGTTTACCCCATTTATAAATTACAGATGACAAGGATGACAAAGATTCTCTGCGTGTTCTTCATGAGCTTGAGAACATTGATGATGAATGTGATGCACACGGAATCGTTTTTGTCAAAATGGATGACGACCAAGAAGCCAAAGAATACGGATTTGAAGAGCTTCCAGTACTGGTATACTTTGAGAACAGGGTGCCCAGCTTGTATGAAGGAGATTTAAGCAATGAAGACGAGGTTTTGCGTTGGCTTGTCCATCAAAAGACTGCAGACACCATTGAAGAAGTTACTGATGAAATGTTGCAAAAGTTGATTGGAACTCATCAATATGTAGCCGTATATTTTAGTAAGCCTGACTTGCAAAATAGATTAGTATGACATTTTCTTTATGCTTCCAAATTCCATAATTAAATAATGTTTTGCAGGTGGTCCTTGTGTTGAGGAAGAAGGAGAGGATGATCCTTCCAACTGCGACGAAATTTTGGACGAACTCGAATCAATCGACGATGATGTAGACGAGGCTGGAATTATCATGGTCACAACAGAGGAAACCACATTTGCTACGAAAACTCTTAACATTAAAATCTTCCCTGCTTTGGTCCTGTTCCGTAATGAAGATCCGTTAGTTTACACTGGAGACTTGATGGATGAGGACGAAGTACTTACTTGGCTAACTGACGATAAAAGTTTGGAACTTCCGGACAGGATTGAAGAGGTCAACTTGAAAATGCTTCAGAGATTGTTGGACTCTACTGAAAACGTTGTGGTTTACTTCTGTAAGCTGTCATCAAAGTAATTTTGGCATTTAAAAAAATAAAGCATATATAAGTTTATACCATTTTATGTATAGATCGGGAAACTGACAAGAAATCAGTACGAATCCTTCAAGAACTTGAGAACATTGATGATGAAGCAGACGCTGCAAACATTGCATTTGTAAAGATTTCCGATGAAGCTATGCTCCGCGAGTACGACCTTGATCCATTGCCCACACTTGTGTATTTCCGAGAAAAGTTTCCAATGATTTATCCCGGGGATTTGTCAAGAGAGGAAATGGTGCTTGACTGGGTAATGAAACTGAAGGAGGCGGATCGAGATCAAATTGAAGTTGTTGATCATCGCACTTTGAGGATGTTGTTGGACGAACTAGATCATGTAGCTGTCTTGTTTCGTAAGTAAATAAAAAAATTTTATCGTTAGCTTTAATTTATGTATAAAATGACAAATATTTTGTGCAAGTAGTTAACTTTTTTTTACTGAATGATGTTTACAGATGACGATGATTGCGATACATGTGATGAAATTTTGAAAGAACTGGAAAAGATTGATGATGAGGCAGACGATGTTGGCATTCATTTTGTTCGTACTGATGATACAAGTGTGGCCGAAGAATGAACTTCGAATTAGGGAGTTTCCCAAGCTAGTTTATTACCAGGGTGGAGCCCCATCTATTTACAGAGGTAAATTTATTCCCTTTCTCTTTTTCAATTAGATTGTAGTAATTTTTTAGCTAGTGGGTCTATATGATAGAAATAGAAATTGTCTAAAAATGAGAGAAAGAAAGAAACCGTCTTCATAAATTGCATAAAATCTTAAAAAGATCAACTTGTTTATTTGTATCGCACTGGGAGTGAAAAAGAAACTATTTTAGATTAATGATTTTTTTCAATTAGATTGGTTTAAAAATGCAAAAACCCTGCTAAATTAATCTTTTTGACTTCTTGCTGCGATACTAAACAATTTGTTGCGGCATAATTCGGTCATGCTCCACTGCTCTCATAAAATCATTTTGCATATATATTTTTTTAACTTCTATTCTTATTACAAAAAAGTGAACAAAAGCAAAATTCTAGTTTAAAAAGCAGTATTAAAAAATTATGGTTACAAGGTTCGCTTATTGACGAAGACGCTGTCTTAGCATGGATGAGGAAAATTTACATGATTGCCGAAGGAATAAAAATGGATGGTAAGTTGAAATTAGAAAAACATTTATTTTTTTTATTCCAATCCATTATTGGCTAACCATGATGGATCTAACCGGAACACAATTTCAGAGACTCCACGCTGCATTTACATGACCCTGGGAGACGATGATCCCGATGATGATGATGACGACGACGACGATGATGATGACGATGACAGCGATGAAGATGATGACGACGATGATGATGAGCTCTCGAGTTTCTTTTCCTCAACGAGAACCCCGAAAACATACAGATGTTGCCCTCCACAGGTTGACATTTGTCAAGGTAAAGTTGGTAGTAAGAAGGGAAGCGCAACGGAAGAGTGTCGTGATGATGATGATTGTGAGTGGTATTGTCGGAATAAGTACGGGGCTAGGCTAGTTGGAAGTGGTGAGGCAAATGATGATGACGATGACGATGATAGCGACGAAGACGATGATGATGACGATGACGACGATGACGATGAAGGAGAAGTGCTAAGCCCTGAGGAGAAACAAAGAAGGGAGCGTGTACGGGAAGCTATTCTTAGGACGGGGAAATTGTCAGGCAAGATAAGAATCTTTTGAAAATTTTTATTCTTTAAGATCCAGCGCTCTTTTTAGATACCCTTTCCGTTGCGCTTCACACAGTGGACGTAGTTAGTCTTATGCAATTTGTAGTCTATTTAGTAAATGTTTGCATTTTATTGAAACTATTATTTTTGCCATTCCATGATTGAGTTGAAATATATTTTGCACACAGGACGCCTTGATGCTGACGTGACCAAATCATCAAAAAAGAAGAAATCTGATTCCTTTGTTGCAAATGTTGTTTCGAAAGTTTTCAAGTTATTTAAGTAAACTCATTTTACTTTACTATTTAATATTTCCGTTAATTTTTACTTTAAACTCTTTTTCTCTTTCTTCACTCTACTCTTTCTTTTAATGAGGATGACAACGTTTTGGGACTAATCTAATGTGTTCACATATAGCCCGGGGCAAAACGTGCAATATTACAATTTACCCGATGTGAGTAAAATGTGCAATAATTAATTAATAAATACTTAAATTAAAATTAAGCTAAAAATTAAGGCGAAACATTTAAAAAACTTTTATAACATAAATACATTATATAATTACGCTTGTAATGAGAATCCGTTGTAAAAAATGTTGTGATTTGTTGTATTTGTGATTTCAAATTTGAGAAATAAAAGGCTACATATAAAAAATGTTTTACAGGATTGCATTAAAATTGGTTCATTTTATGTTCATCCTCATTCCATTTTCTCTTTCTTTCTTTCTCTCATTGCATTTGAATAGACAAGCTTAAATTAGTCGTAAAAAGAATTAGGAATTAGGATTAAGTTGGGTCGATGACGATGGCTCATTGCCAACCCAAGAACATGGTTTAAAAATCTAAAAGCTTTTTGTTTTTTTGCATACCAAACTAAATTGTACATGCAGGCGACCTTCTTGACGAAGCTGAAGTCCTTCATTGGCTCGTCTTACCAAAGAAAATTCGAAGCACTTCCTGAGCTCACCAGGGTTGATTTAGATGACTTAATAGGCGATTCCGATTACCTGGCGGTTATGTTCTGTAAATAACAGTTTTATATCTCACTATGCCCCATTCACTAGCATAAAACGTTCTTTTGATAAAAACATTTTTGACAAAATGAATGTAAATTAGTTACAAACTACACTGATGAAGAATCAGCACATACCCTCCGCCGAGCATCACTTATCGCTGAAGATGCTGCGGCTTTTGGCATTCCAATTGCAAAAATGTCTGATGTCTTAATGGCAAAGAAATATGGAGTAAGAGACCCTCCTGGCCTGGTCCTATTCCGAAGGGGACGACATATCAAATACGAAGATGATTTGGAAGATGAAGAAGAAATGTTGGATTGTTTTGGCATTCCAATTGCAAAAATGTCTGATGTCTTAATGGCAAAGAAATATGGAGTAAGAGATCCTCCTGGCCTGGTCCTATTCCGAAGGGGACGACATATCAAATACGAAGATGATTTGGAAGATGAAGAAGAAATGTTGGATTGGTTAACTGCGCCCGAAAACATGATCTTGAAGGACCAAATCGAAGTGGTCAACAGAAAAATGTTGGAAAGAATGAGAGAAAACACAAAACATTTGGCTGTTCTATTTTGTAAGCAAAAAATCTAATAAATAAACTAACACAAATTAGCATATTAAGTAATTTCTCCGCATTTTTGTTTCAGTCAGTGAAACAGATTGCAAACAATGCGAGCGGGTTGTAAGTGCATTGGAAGTAAATTGATGATGATGCAGACCAAAATGGAATCGCATTTGTAAGGATTGATGACTGGGAATTGGCCAAAAGTTGGGGAGTGCATGCTTTACCCGCTTTACTGTATTTCAGGTGAAATGAAACCCAACTAATATTATATATAAAGAACACTTTAACCACCAAACCCAAACCTTTTCTCCTTGTAAAGTTTGAATGTAATTAAATTATTAGCTGCGTCGTTGTATGCTAACAGTTTAGGATCTGAAGATCCAGTGATTTTCGCCGGTGATCTCCGTTCACCCCAAAAGATTATTGAATGGCTGTTGATGAGAAAGGATCCCGGTGGCAATGCTATTGAAGAAGTGACTGGTGAAGATCTTGCCAAATTAGTTGAAGGAGACGGTGACAGTGGCGAGGATGATGACGAAGGAGGGAGTAGTGTTGTTATTTACTTTTGTAAGTTAATTTTAGTATACAAATAAAGCTAATTCAGTAAAACTGTCTCCTAACAAAATTGTGCATTCATGAATCCCATTAAATCATAGACAAGAAGGCCCAGTGCACTGCGTGTGATCCAGACAAGCAACCAAAGAAAGAGAAAAAGAAAAGCAGAGGAGGAGTTGAAGAAAAAGGAGAAAGTCCTGAACAGGAAGCTGGTTAGAATAAAAAACTGTTATTATTGTGTAACAAAGTCATTTTATATTGGCTTTGATTCAATAATATTTTATCATTATAAAAAATGGCAAATTTAGCGAGACTTGCTGCCTGTGCGACTTGCCGGGAGATTCTGGAAAAGTTAGAAAATGTAGATGATGAAGTAGCCCGACACGGCGTAACATTTTATCGTACACCCGACCTTGAGTTTGCAAGTTCACAGGGGGTACATGAATTTCCAGCATTGATCTACTTTTCGAATGGTGTGCCAAGCGTTTTCGAAGGAGACTTAACATCAGAAGAAGACGTTCTTCATTGGGTAATAGATCATAGGACGGAATCCAGAATTGAGCTAGTTACGAGAGGAATGCTAGAACAGGAAATACTTGAAACTCACTATTTGGCTGTATTTTTCTGTGAGAACGAAAACATTTTTTTGTGCACGGATGCAAATAACTACGAATCAAGTAACCGATTAAGTAGGTTAATCTAATCTATTCTGATATTAGACAAGCAACCATGCCGAGCCTGTGATACAATCCTCATGGAACTGGAAAAGATAGACGATGAATGTGACACTTATGGTATCCATATGGTTAAAATTGCTGATCCTCAATTGGCGAAGCGGTATGGAATAACAACTTTCCCTGCTTTGGTCTACTTCAGAAATGGAAATCCACTTTTGTATGAAGGAGAACTGAAAAATGAAGAGGCTGGTTAGAATCTTGAATGACTACGATATCTTAATGCAAAAAGTGTTCCATAATATATTCGATAAAGAACTTTTGTTTTGTAGTACTGGACTGGTTGACTGATGATGACAACAGAGAGCTTGCTGATGAAATCGAAGCTGTTAACCAAAAGATGTTGGACAAATTGATTGGAACTAGTCCTTTTCTTGCCGTGTTCTTTTGTATGATGAACAAATTATTTTAAGCAAATTTAATTGTACAAATTGCAAAGATAGATTTTATTTTACTTTCTGAATTTATTTATAACAAATGGTTAAAACTTTAGATGACGAAGAAGAATGCGGTGAAGAATGTGACAACATTTTACTCGGTCTGGAAGAGATTGACGATGAAGCAGATGCTTACGGTATTGACATGGTAAAAGTAGTTGATGGAGACACGGCCGCAGACTTTGGGGTAATGAGCACACCTGCCATGGTCTATTTTAGGAGGGGAACAGCGTTGTACTATGAAGGGGATATTATGGACACTGCAGCAATCCTCAGCTGGCTCACTAGCAATGAAGCGTTTGAAATTAAAGATGAAATTGAAGAAGTCAATAGAAGAATGTTGGAAAAACTTTTGGATGATAATGATTTCGTGACAGTTTGGTTTTGTATGAAGAAAATGATTTAAGTATATTGAATTAAAATTTGCATATTGTTGGGACTTGCTAAAATATTGTTCAATTGTATTATTTTCAGTCGAAACCGCCGAGTGTCCAAAATGTCCCGAAATTTTGGAGGAGTTAGAAAGAGTGGACCAAGAGGCGGGTAACCTAGACATAATTTTTGTGCGAATTGAAGACACCAAATATGCTAAAAAGTGGGGTGTGACGAAAATCCCAGCGTTAGTCTACTTCAGGAGAAAATTCCCAAGCATTTACAGAGGGGACATGATGGACGAGGTCGCTGTCCTGGACTGGTTACAAAAGAATCGTTACAAGCAACCTGAATTGAGTTTGTTCGTGTTTGGCATAGCCAGCATGGCACTCTGCTTTGTTCTCTACACAGTCTTTATTCTCGTCTTTTTGAAACATCCCAGTGCAGAGGGGGAAGGAGGAGGAGGAAACGTTAGCGGGAGCGGAACTGAAAAGAGTGAAAAAACTAGCAGTAGTGGGGCAGGTGGAGGGAGTGGAGGAGGTGGGGAGTAATTTTAAGTCTAATTTATTTAAAAAATAAAAGAAAATTATTTTGTGTTGTGTTTGGAAAATGTATTGGTGATTTTGACAAATAAAAAGTGTTGATTTGGTGAGAAATCCCTTTCTACAAAATAAAGTCCACAGAATGTTTATTACATACCTATATCCGGTGCCTACAGAAAATATGGATTTTTCAACTCATTTCAAGGACCATGAAAACCCGAAATAAATTATGCTTTATGCGAATGAATAATTTGAATAATTGACTTTAAAGCTACCACCAGGGATTCGTAAAAGGTTTTTTCATGACATCATTCCATTCCCGTTTGTCAATTTTATATTTTGCATGCCCCTCATACATTATCCAGACATTCCACTCTCAAAAAACATACACGCCATAACTCCGTTTCTTTTTTGCTCTAAAAATCTCATATAGAAACGGGTCACTTTCTCCTAAATAAGGACATATTTTCCCCATTCCCCACTCATAAAGAGTTTTGTTATTGCTGTTTAATATAACATTTATAGTATATAAAATATTTTACTGAAGATATTCATCATTACTAGTATGATATCATGCAAACATTTTTCTCCTTATTCCATCGAAAGTAACCACTTTCATCGAAAATAC
>JAANSO010000956.1:0-21156 GCA_036507315.1 Lepidocyrtus fimetarius | reverse complement strand
CTGCTTATCGAAAGCGTCTTACCCAAACTTTGCTGTATAAATGTCTTTTGGGTGTCTTAGGGTCCGACGCAAGTATCAAGGCGAGAACAGGAGCAAAGAATATCAAAAGATTGATTACCCATGGAACCCAAACCTATGACACAGATAAAACAACTTGGCCGATCAATCAACCTATTTTAAAGTTAGAGTCATTTCCCCAAGTGTCAGGTGAAGCTGAGTACATAAATGATATTAATCCAAGTAACGGAGAACTATTTGGAGCTTTTGTTCTAAGTAAAGTTTCCCAAGCTGATTTGGTCAATATTGATGCATCAGAAGCAGAGGTAACTTAAGATTTTGATAAGAAAAGTATTTTGATATTTTGCTGGGAATAACATATTAAAATCTATCCATTTAAGCAACTGAAAGGCGTAGTCAAATTCATCCAGGCATCAGATATACCCGGTTTAAACAACTACATGGTTTTTGCAGAAAATCAAGAAGAAGTAATTGCAAAATAATTTAATATTTGTGTGTATTAATGCGTGCATTGTTACAAACAAGGGGTAAGATGCCATCTGAAACATGAAGGATTTTACATTTCCCATTTTGTAGATCTTTGCAGGAGCTAAAGTTCAATACGCAGGCCAACCAATTGGACTAATCGTGGCGGAGAGCCGTGACATAGCATTTAAAGCCACTGAGTTAGTGAAAGTCCGCTACTCAAACGAATCAGCAGGGATTTTCTCCATTGAAGAGAAAATAGAAGAAGCGGAGAGGAATGGAACTTTGCAGTCACTTCATTCCGATGCAATTTGTAGTGCAGAAAATGACGAATCAAATACACCTGCTCTTGAAGGTACTCAGAAAATTACAGGCGAGTTCCAGCTTGGATCGCAATACCACTTTCAGATGGAAACACATGTAACGATTTGCGTACCAAAGGAAGACGGGATAGATGTTTATTCTTCAACCCAATGGATGGACTTGGTGCAGGCAGCAATTTCATCCTCACTTGGAATACCTTGCAATGAGTAAGGTCTATGTGTCTAAATTGTACTGTTTTATTATCATGTTTCTTACAATTCTCTTATTATCCAAAATGTAATAGAATTAACGTCTCCGTTCGACGTCTTGGTGGCGCCTATGGTTGCAAAATCACTCGAGCTACACAAATAGCTTGTGCATGTGCCATTGCTGCGCATGTAACAAATCGTCCAGTTCGGGTAGCCCTTGACCTGGAAACAAATATGAGAATGGTTGGAAAAAGAGCCCCATTCCTTATGAAATACGATGTGGATGTGGACGAAGGTGGGAAAATTGTTGCCTTGAAAGGAAAAATCTTTTGCAATACGGGAATGGTGTCTGGAGAGGAAACGGCTGAGGTGGCCTTGTCTTACTTGCAATCTTGGTATGATGCAAAAGGCTGGAAAATCAATCCAGCTAACGTCAGCACAAACGCTGCTTCAAATACGTGGTGTAGAGCACCAGGAACGACCCCTGGAGTTGCCCTGATTGAGAACATTATGGAACATATTGCATTCGTATTAAAGAAAGACCCTTTAGCGGTTCGCATGGCAAATGCCATTAAAGAAGGTGATTTACTGTTTGCAACAGAAAATCAGAAGTTTAAAGGAGATAACCTTATTCCAAGAATGGTGGAGGAGCTGAAAGTTAGTGGAGATATTGAAAATCGGAAGAAACTCGTCAATGAGTTTAATTTAGTAAGTACAAGTTTTGCATGAGAAAGTTCCAAGAGCAAGCAAAACTATAAAACCAAATAATCAAAGAGACTCTCTTTTTTGTGTACAGACAAATCGCTGGAAAAAGAGAGGAATGGCGTTGGTTCCAATGCGTTATCCACTAGATTACTTCGGATCAACAAAATACCCCGCTTATGTCGCCATTTATCGTAATGATGGAACTGTTGCGGTATCAACTGGCGGAATTGAATGTGGACAAGGCTTAAACACAAAGGTCCTTTAAATTAATTAATGCAGTCAACAACTTTAAATAGTTTGAATAATTTGAGAATAATTATACATACAGGTTGCTCAAGCGGTTGCCTTTGAATTTGGAATACCTGTTGAAAAAGTGAGAGTAAAGCCTTCCAACAATCTTACAGCACCTAATGCCGACTCAACTGGTGGCTCAATATCTAGCGAACTCTGTGTTTTTGTAAGATAAAAACAATTTGGTTGATTCAAAATTTAAAAAAATGAAAGTTACACCATAATTATGTTTTAGGGAGCGCTGATGTGCTGCAAGATATTGAATGAGAGAATGAAACCAGTCAAAGATAAAGCTAAAAAGGCACCTTGGGAAACTTTAATAAAACTATGCTACAATGCTGGACTTAATCTGGCCGCTTCTTACATGTAAGACCTAAGACTAATTATACGTAGTCTTGTTTGATGAAAATATTTATTAAGCTGCATTATTGAAAGATGATGATTTGTTCATTGTTTTACTTTGTTTTTTACCAAATGTGAAGGCCAGGACCAGAGGATAAGTTGAGCTCTTATGATATTTGGGTTCTTAATTTGACGGAAGTTGAAATTGATTGTCTAACGGGGGAAAGCAAGGTTGTACGAGTCGACATAATCGAAGATGCTGGGAAAAGTTTAAATCCAGAAATTGATATTGGACAGGTGGAGGGAGCTTTAACGATGGGTCTAGGTAAAAAACTAGTGTTTCACATTTCCCCATAAATGCCTATTTACATCTACATGCACCGGTTTAGAAAGAAAATAAATTGAACTTTTCTTGAATAGGGTTATGGATGACGGAAAAGCTAGTCTATGGTAACAACCCTGCCGGTTTAATGACTTTCAACACGTGGAATTACAAACCTCCGTTGCCAAAAGACATTCCAGAGGATCTACGTGTAACTTTATTGAAGAATGCTCCAAATCCAATTGGAATTCTCCGGTCAAAAGGTAAACTAGCTTTGAATTATTATATCAAATGTTACGATCTTGATCAATGAATATCAAAGCTAAAATTTAAACAAAACATTCCTCTATTTTTAGCAACCGGTGAACCCCCTTTATGTTCCAGCGTATCAGTTTTGTTTGCTTTAAAAAATGCCATTTATGCAGCCAGGAAAGAAACCGGCAATAGTGATTGGTTCCGTTTAGGTTAGCAAACTTTTAAAATTTCAATTACATAAATTCTAACCAGCTCTATAGACTCTACTAAATTATTTTCCTTATTAAATTAAATTAGATGGGCCGGTTACACCCGAAGACATACTTCTGAAATGCTTAACTTTGCCAACACAGTTCATCCTTTAGAAACTGTTACTTTAATGTCTACAGCAAACAATCCAAATGACATTAATTCTGTTATATTAACATACATTTAATCAAGAGGATTTTTGCGTAAATAAAGACACAGTATGTCTACTCTACAACAACATCGTATCTCCATATGTGAGAAATAATTATGCAACATGCCATATATTTTGTTAAAATTGCTGTCTAATTAATTAAACTGATTATTGTCCTTTATAGTTTATCAATAAATTTAACCAAATAATTATGTATATGGAATAGTTCGTTGTAATATTTAGAAACCCATTTATTCCTTTTTCTTCTTATTATGCATAGCTAAACAATAAACTATCAGTCTATCATTACCCCATTCATCTTACGTTATAATTGTTTGACCTGTCAAGAGTGCTCACGTGAATCCAGCTAAAGTGGGTTATCATCACATTCACATTATTTGATTATTATTTTATCGCAGTGTCAAGATTTCAGCCTGATCAGACAACGAAGTTTCTATGTATAAAGTGATATGACATTTCTCATTGTCCTATTATGATAACATGCTTGCTTATTAAACTGCATTTAACATTAAAACTGATCCGTTTACATTGAGTGTGGTTTAAGCGCAAGCGGAACGATAAACTATGCGTATTCTATGCCGGGTTTTGCTACAAAGCTACTTATTTAAAACAATTGTTCTATAGTAGGAAGGACTCCTTGACTATGACAGACTCTCCATTCCGGAGTTAATATCTTTCTTTACATAATAATAGCTTCTTTAGTTCTTTGTCCATTAAACAGTCGGCTATTCATTCTCCATCACATCTTGAAATGAATTGACCTTGATTCTTAAAAATCTATTTAATACCAAGCTACAATATAAAAGCAACCTCATCGTCATCAGTTTTATCATGACGTTGCTTAAAACAAACTTGTGACAAGAATAAAAAAATTGCGAATTTTACATGAGCTTGGATTGATTTAGTAATAATAAGCCCATCTCTACTACTCCATGGAACGTTTCAAGATTTTATATATTAATCCATCTCAAAGAAATGATTGCATAATTTGTCAAGTTTTTTTTGTTCTGCATAATTCAAGATTCGATTCCTTCTGATCTACAGAAATAGTTGATCCCACGCAAATGTCATTCCTCGAGAAATAGGCCAAACAACAAGAAAGATCGCAAAGAATTATTTTTGCAAAGTTGGAAACTGCAAAATTTTATTGCAAAAAATCGAGGGATGAGTTGGGTTTCTTGATCCGCTGCTGTGTTGGTTGTGGTTCTATTTTTTAAAGTGAAACAAAGTGCATCTGAAAACTTCCGTTCCTTTTTAGTGGGGCTCCTTTCTGTGAACAGATCAGCTCGGCTTTGTACCTCACCAGCTGACTGGGTAAATAAAGTTAAATTTTTCTAGCAGTTTGGAGGGATTAACAATTATTTTTGGAGGAAAAAGTGGCCAGTTTAAATAAAAGCAGAATAATGATTGATTGATTAAGTGTGCTTTTAATAGTTTGTTAAAATTGTAGCTAAATAGGTTTCAACGCAGGTATTATATTATTCACAGAATATTTAGATTTATTGCCTTATGTGTTATCTGAAGTTATGTGTAGGCTGTCGGCATTAATGATTTGTTAAATTGGTAGTGTATATTTATCGTTGACGTCTTGCAGATTTAACCCGGTTCTTCTTCGTCAGGAAGATATATTTAAGAGTCAAAGCCTTAATTTAAAAGGGAAGAGAAAATGGAGGTCAAAACAAATACCTTTAAGGCTGGAATGGCCATTTTGTTTGTGATGATTGGTTGTTGCTCAAACGTTATCTTTTTGGAATTGCTGGTCAAGTGAGTTTAATTATAAGTAACTAAATTTACAGTTCATCCGTACACTATCGGTTTTTAATTGATAAATTATACTTCTGCGATTTGCAGGGAAGACCCAGGTTGCGGAAATCTGATAAACTTTTGTCAGTTTTTATTCATTGCTATTGAAGGATTCATAACTACGTTGAGATGTGGGACTGCAAAAATCAAAGTGCCAGTCAGGTATAAGACAAATAATTATATATATTGTTTTCATTTATTTAATATATGAAAAAATAAGACATCTAATTTTTACTATTTTATCGGTACAGAGAGTACATCACCATGGTAGTGATGTTTTTCGTGGTGAGTACGGCCAATAATAAAGCATTCGACTTCAACATTTCGATGACGCTTCATTTGATTTTCCGTTCGGTAAGTGACCTCAGAGGCATAATTATGTACATTAACTTTATTTGAAACTGAATAGAAAGTTATAATAATGCCCGATATGAATTGAATTGACTTTGTAGGGCTCACTGATGGCAAACATGATTCTGGGAATGATCATCATGCATAAAAGGTATAATACTCAACGCTACATTTCCGTTGCCATGATATCTATTGGAATAGCTGTTTGTACGATCGCTTCTGGAAGAGATATGAAGGTGAGTAATAAATGCTTCAATTAATTATTCTAGTTGAACCTGCTTAGACTCACAATAAAATACTCCTATGTTCATCAATAACAGGACCGGTCAACTACTGCCCCTGTTGTGGATGAAGCTGGGTTTTCTGAATATTTTTACTGGCTTGTTGGTAAGTACTCATCTTTTAAAAATCTTGAATGAGTAAATACAATGTAAATAACATTTGGTATCTCCATTTTCAGGCATTTCTGTACTTCTATTTGCCCTCTTCCTGTCTGCAAGAATGGGATTGTATCAAGAGGTGATCTATGCAAAATATGGAAAACATCCTAGAGAAGCTCTCTTTTTCACGGTAAATTCAAATTATGGTGTAACCGGCATCCTTTTTAGTTAATTTGTCTAGTTTTAAATTTAACGAAATGTTTTGTTTCTTTATTTCAAAGCATTTCTTACCGTTACCTGGCTACGCTATTCTGATGGGTGATCTCGCAGAACACATCAAAATTGCAAATCACTCTGAACCGTTTGATGTCTTTGGTGTTGGAATTCCTGTACTATGGCTTTACATGGCGGGAAACGTTCTTACACAGTAATGAAAAGCTCATTTTAGCAGAACTATTTTTTGATGTGAAGTTGGAACCTAACATATTTTTTATACTTTCAGGTATATCTGCATCAACTCAGTCTTCGTTCTCACGACAGAATGCCCTTCTTTAACTGTCACACTGGTCGTTACTCTTCGTAAATTTGTCAGTTTGATTATTTCCATTTTCTACTTTGGAAATGCCTTCACTGCTGCGCATTGGTTTGGAACTTTTCTCGTCTTTGCTGGTACAATCCTCTACTCAGATATACCTGCCCTTATTCGTCAATCAAGAGAGAAAAAAGATAAAAAGGCTGATTAGATTAAGGGTAAATGCTCAGTTTATTTTAGTTCCAAACTTTTCTTCTTGTCTGTACCAGAAGTTTTATGCAGCATAAATACATTTTATTTTATTATTTATTTAGAGAATGTTTTATCGTTATTATGGAATTTTAATCTTTAGAATATTATGATATTAAAACGTAACTTTAATTTTAAATACTTGTTAGAAAATATTTTGCTCATATCATTTATTTATTTTATTTAGTTTATTTGATTTGTCTTCCGTCTTTATGACAATTATTAACACAAAGGCTTGAGTTTCAGTATTTGATTTTTAATAGGTTGATATTATTTCGTCAGGTAAATAAATAACATGAAAATAGTAGTACTAAAACTAAAAACCAAAAAACATAACTAAACATTTGTGGAAATAAAAATAATAATTATAGCTTTAGCATTATCTAGGAGTTCTTAATAGGAACAGGGAAAGCCTTTAACTAATGAGGGTGCGTTAACAGTGATATGATTAAAAACTTGGAAAGAATAAAATCTTTTAATTCATCAAATATTATAGAATTTAATCTAATATCGACAGGCCAAAAACCTCAATAAATATCCAATTAAACTCTATTTCAGATTCAAACTTATTACAATCTATTTCCTTCTTATGAAATTTCAAACAAATAAAAAGTCTAATGCTGCAAGTATGAATTAAATTCACCTTGTAATTAAAGCATCTTAAATTTTTGCATAGTCTGCAAAAATCATTTTTCATAGCATTATTTTAAGCAATCATCAACATCATTATCCTGCATAGAAGAAAGAGAAAGCTGTGTGTTGTGTAGTTGGGTCTTTTGTGTAGGATTTTCAGATTTCATAGCATATTTACCTGTTTTGGTGTTGTGGAGCGGCATTAGAAATTACGCAAAGAAAATACTTTTGCTTGATACACAACAACGAAAGCAAGGCACTTGTCAGCAGCATATCATATTATTTGAGACTTACTTGACTATACTACATTTTGCATTGAATGAATGTTCCTTGTTGGCTGGGCTCAGTTGGCACTTTTGCAGATGACTAAAAATGAAAAATTCAACCTGGCTGCGAGATGATACCTGTGTGTCATTCACTATAGTCAATAGTTTATGCATTACGTAACAATAACAAGAAATCCATAAAAAATCTTAACGGCTGGAATTTTAAAAGTATGTAACGGGGTCAGTGAATTGAGTGAAGTTATCCAGAAATAGCAGATGATGATAATGAGGGAGATTATAGTTAATCTACATCTGGTTTGATGAGGAGAGCATAAAAGTGATGATGAATTGTTGATTGTGCGTGGATATTAATGGTGAGGTGGTGGTTGGATTTGAAAAAGATGATTATTGTTGAAAAATGGGATAATAATGTGAATGTTGGGAGTTAATGAGTTGGGAATGAGTCAAAATAGACTCTTTAAAGAGGAACAAGGACGGATTTTTGTCACCATCGTCAAAAAATAATTAAAATTAAAGTGAGGTTCAGGTGGGAATTATAAGTAGTTAAAATTAGAGAAAGTACCGGTATTTAATTACTTATTTCCTTGAAAATCTATTACTGGAAAGGAAGAACCGAATCACTTGTTGTTAGGGATAATAATTTAACGGTAAATTTTATTTGGTTTTGATTATTCACATTTAAAAGTGTAATTCAAGTCGGTGTGGAAGATTTGGATTATTTTTTTTTAATTTTTAAAATGCTGCTTTAATTTAATTGTAGGATATTTTATTTTCAAAGGAGGAAAATCTTGCTAAAATGTCGTCATCGGCGATTTTCATACTGGATGTGAAGGGAAAGGTAAAATGCTGTATTTGATTTGATTGTAATGTTAGAATCTATAAGAATTTTTAAAATTGCAATCTTTGAACTGTTGTAGGTTCTAATTTCCCGGAATTACAGAGGAGATATAGACATGGGCGTGATAGAAAAGTTCATGCCATTACTAATGGAAAAGGAAGAAGAGGGGAATGTAACCCCAATTTTGTTAACTACAGAATGTACTTTTGCGTACATTAAACACAATAACTTGTACATTGTTTCAATAACCAGGATGAACGCCAATATTGCGTTAGTATTTGCATTCCTTCATAAAGTTGTTCAAGTAAGTCATAATTTCACAATTGTATATGTA
This sequence comes from Lepidocyrtus fimetarius, assembly GCA_036507315.1. Lineage (NCBI taxonomy): Eukaryota > Metazoa > Arthropoda > Collembola > Entomobryomorpha > Entomobryidae > Lepidocyrtus > Lepidocyrtus fimetarius. Next base: position 12,418 of record JAANSO010000956.1, on the reverse strand, counting down.
CTTTTAAATTTTAACCAATTTTGTTAAAATATCTTGACTTCTTCTTGCAGGTCATGGTTGAATATTTCAAGGAATTAGAAGAGGAAAGTATTAGGGATAATTTTGTCATAATTTACGAACTGCTGGACGAGCTATTGGATTTTGGCTACCCACAAACAACTGATAGTAAAATTTTGCAAGAGTAAGTACTCAATCGTTAAACAGTATACAATATGTTTTTTATAAATATTGCTTTGTCTTCTCTATAGGTACATTACACAGGAAGGTCATAAATTGGAAGTTGCACCAAGACCTCCGATGGCGGTCACCAACGCGGTTTCATGGAGATCAGAAGGAATCAAGTATAGGAAAAATGAAGTGTTTTTGGATGTAATTGAATCGGTTAATCTTTTGGTGAGTCAATCTGTGAATGGAACTCGTGAGAAGTTTTCAGCAAAAACGGAGTATATCAGTTTAAATCAACGATTTTCTTTTTTGTGTTACGTAGGCTAACGCAAATGGTCATATTTTGAGAAGTGAAATTGTGGGAGCAATAAAAATGCGAGTTTATCTCTCTGGAATGCCTGAGTTAAGACTAGGTCTAAATGATAAGGTGCTTTTTGAAAGCACTGGCAGAGGAAAATCAAAATCCGTGGAACTCGAAGATGTCAAGTTTCATCAATGCGTGCGACTTTCAAGGTACAAATTGGTATTTTTTAATCAGTCTGCTGCTTTCGTTTTTGGGTCACCTTTTTATATTTTACAATTTTGTTTCAGATTTGAGGTAGACAGGACGATTTCATTCATTCCTCCTGATGGTGAATTTGAGCTCATGTCATATCGTTTGAATACACATGTAAGTATTTGCCGCTGCTATTTTAGAATTTCAAAGCTAAACGATTTTACAGTTCTCCTTTCTTTTTTACGTTTCCAGGTTAAACCATTAATTTGGATTGAGTCCGTGATCGAAAGACATGCTCATAGTAGGGTAGAATACATGGTAAAGGCCAAATCCCAATTTAAGAGGAGATCAACGGCAAACAACGTTGAAATTATTATACCTGTGCCTGGCGATGCCGACTCGCCAAAGTTCAAGACTGGTATAGGTTCAGTTAAGTATGCACCGGAACAGAGTGCCATTATTTGGACAATCAAGTCGTTCCCAGGAGGCAAGGAGTACTTGATGCGTGCTCATTTTGGATTACCGTCCGTAGTTGGAGAAGATAGTGAAGGGAGACCACCAATCCAAGTTAGATTTGAAATACCATATTTTACTACGTCTGGAATTCAGGTAACTTGATTCAGCTCTAAACTTCATTTAATTTCACCTTTTTCTCAAATGGTTTTGATTTGTAAATATTAAATTGCTGCTTGTGAATTCTTTTGCAGGTTCGCTATCTAAAAATCATTGAGAAGAGCGGATATCAAGCTTTACCATGGGTTAGGTACATTACACAAAACGGGGACTACCAACTTCGAACAAATTAGTCTTTTCTGCTACATGATAATAACAGGCAAAGCAGCATAACACAAGTTTAACTTACTAAAAGTAACTAATTGGATGAGATTAAGGTAAATTGTATTGAAACAAGCAAAATCTGTTTCCAATTTTACAAGCTACAATCTTTCTCAATCGACTAGTAATTAACTTGATAAGGACCTTATCATAAGGTTTATATTATCCTTACCGCGAAATGTGTTGCCTTCTATTTTGTACAGTGTTATAATATTGCGATAAAGGTAAATATAAAGAAAAAATATTGTATGTAATATTAATATACCAATTAAATAAGGTTTTAAAAATTTAACAAAATGTAGCTTTACGTCTAATTTGTTTAGTAAATAAGCATTTTTCTTTAAATATCTGTGGTATAATTAAAATTAAAAATATCACCTTCTAGTAGGAAACAGGGGACGACGACAGAGATTCCGTAAGGAATAGAATGAACCATAATCTAAGCAATGAACTACTTGTGCATGATGTTTACTAAAGTATTACTACAATTTTTCCGCACGCAATTGTTATACAATTTTTAATGCTTATTTGCAATTGTCCTCATGTTTGGTATGGACGATGTGGTTGCTACTCGTATGAGGATTAGTAACCACCACGTAGTTGTAAGTTATTCGATTTAAAATCTTTCCAAATACTAGGGGACAAGTAATGTTTGTGCAAAACTGGTGTTTGGTTTTTTAATACAAGTTTCAAATGTTTTTCCGGGATTAGATTCAACATTCTTTTGAGGTTTTGTTTTACTTAAAAGCGAAAAGATCGACTTCGTTTTTAGTTTATTTAAGTATGTTATTGAATGTGTAGGTATTTTATTGCTACGTAATGCAACTGTTACATAAATTATTTATTTAAGTTTGTAGATTAGATTAAATAACTAATGATACATCAAAAATGGTCTACTATGAACAACAACCCTTTCTCTTTATGATGGTTTCCTCTTAATTTAAAGTTGAAGAGCAATTAATTTCTTTCATTCTAATAATGCGAGAATCTGTTTTTAAAAGTTTACAAATCCAATCGTTAATTATGTTGGATGTTTCATCTGATTTATAGTTTGCGGATAGCGCCGTTCGTTAAAGCATCATCCTCGCAATTTAAATATCTACCACTCCCAGCATATTTTACGCAGTCATTGGTACGGGCCCTTTCTGCAAACAAAAAGCTTGAATTTAGGAAAACTGAATTACACATTTCATATGATAATTAACAATTCATAAATATAAACATACAACAGTATGATTTTCAACACATATGGCAAACTCTTTAACAATATCGGAACATCTAAGGGGTTGTTTCCCATTTTCAGAGTAGCACTGAGCAACTTTAGCTGATACATCTTGACACACAGGCTCCTTTGGTTTAGGTACTAATTTGTCAAGTTTTTCTACTTCTTTCTTGAACTCTGCGTCCGCCACGAATGCAGATGCTACGTACTGAATAATAACCCAATTCATTTATAGCAAATTATACATTATTGATGATGATAATTTTGTTGTAACTGGTATTTAACTTACACGTGCTTCCAGTTCCTTTAGCTTGCTAGCCCAAAACGCATCATTTTCTCTTAATTCTTCATCTTTTTGTTGGCGTACTTCATATGCAGTAACAGTCTCTATGATGGGAACACCCCTACCGCCCGTAGTTAAAAGGCCACTTGGTGGAATTGTCGATGTTGCTGGAGCCACTTGAGTAGGTGGTGGAGGAGGGATTGGATTAACAAAGTCTGATACTGTAGGTGGCCTCTGCTCTGGCACTTTTGTACCTAGACAAGATGCAGATCATATAGACATTTATATTCATTCCATAAAAATAGATTTCACAACTGAGGTATGTGAGGTACGAGGCTGTTACCTGAGGAGGCCGATGATTCGGAAGATGTTTCACTACTTGGCTTTCCATATCGACTAGTCATCCTTGATGCAACTTCTTCTGTAATCTAAACAACAAACAAATATGTACACTGAAAGAATAAAAGTGAACTGGAGAACTTTCATTTTACCGGCAATTATCATAGTACGGTTAATCCAGATTGTTTTTTATGTAGTTTTAGTTTTATCATCAGTATGTTTAACACAGTTTAAACTTACTTGAATAATTTTAGCTGGTGGCTCAGGATTTCGAAAAGAGACACTCCGACTGGGACCAGCACCCATTTTATTTAAAAATTATTAACAGGAACTATACAAAAGGAAGCTTCCTTTCTAGAAGGATAGGGAATAAACAAAGTCGGTGAGAATCTAAACGGAGTTCACAAAAAAACGAATTTTAACTGAACCGGCACCATTAGGAAGGTATAATCACGTCTGATAAATTACAATATCTTTACCTACTTTCAAAATATACCTGAATCACTCTTGATTAGAAGACTTGCACTGCAAATAATTTCCTTTCCTTTCGCCTACATAAATGAACAAAAAATCACATAATTTAAAACCCGTTAAAGCCACATTATTCTAATTGAAAAAGTTCTTTCGTTATTAGCCGATCATCCGTGTCTTGTGCAAAAAAATCGCAATAGATAATACAGCACAGGAGAGATCGCAGATCACACATCTCATCATCATCAGTTTCCAATATTCTTTCATCTATTTTATATATCAATGGAATATGTACATTACCTTTTTAAAAGTTTAATATTGTTGCACTTATCCTTGGGCACACACACAGTTCCTATTGCTCTCTTCTGCAGAGATATATTTTCCTCATATGAAAGTACGGTGAAAAAGATATTCGCATGTGTAAGATAAACCTACTTGAAACCTAAGCAAAGCAAAGCACGCGGCAGGGGAAGACCAAACTGGTGGGGCACTCTGAGCATTTCCTGTTTGGCGAAAGCAAAAACTGTGGCGATCTATAGGTGAAAGCTTTCACAACAAAATTTGTCTTTAGAGACAATGCGAACGAGGAAAATTCACTTACAAGGAAACACATGGGGTATCTACACGAGTTAATACGCAAATGATGTGTCGTTAGATGCATTAAGGTCTGGAGAATTCAAAAATAATCATCCTAGCTGCGCATACGCAAGTTGGTTATGCAAATTTGGACCTTAGTTAAACAATATTTGCCATATCATTGAATAGGGGCGTGAAAGAGAAAAGAGGCTCTATCCTTTACACTTTGCCGAATTTTAATATGGTGTAAATTCAAAAATTGGTTAATTTTTAGAGATCTATCGAATGGTAAAACAAAAAATTTTCAATGGTTTACAATGGGATTAAATATTCTGCTACTACAATTTGTATCACCTAATTTGCATATTAAACTTGCGTATGGGCAGCTAAAATTGTCACCATTGAAATCTCCATATTCTAATGCATCTAATGACATATCACTTGCTTATTAACTCGTGTTGGTTCCCAATGTGTTCCCTTGTTAGAATTGACCAATTGATTGCGTATTGGGTTATACAGTATTTAAAAGTGAGTTATCGGATGTATTATTATAATGACCTGGTGTGATTCGTAACATGCTGTATGTATTTCATTAATTTTTATTTGCAATATGTAATTTTCATAGCTTTCTCTTTCAACTTGTTTATTAGTGTAATTCTTTTATGCCAATTTTTTAGAATGGAAAGGTCGTTTGGCGAGGCCGTATATGTGCTCATAACATCAACCTTTCACTGAAACTCACTTTCATCTCTTTATTTCTGCTTAAATGGAAGCAGGAAGTGAAGTGAGCAACACAATCAAGCATTTCCAACAAAACTCCAACCACTTTCACCACCACCTCTAGCATATTTATCTGTCATTCATTTTGTAATACTATTTTATTAGCTAATTCCTTGTATTGAGGCGCTTTGAAAAACAAATCTTTTGTTGCTTGAATGTCATGTCAAATTATGTAAGAAATTGCAGATAAGCTTGAGAACGAAAATTAATGGGTGCGTGGGATATATGGTATAGAAAAAAGATGAATACTGGCGAAGAAATTAAAAAAAACAATTTATAGCGAATTTGTATATTTATCTGTGCCTTTTCAGAAATTATGCTGTTTGTTCTCCCTCAATTTACGTAACATCCTAATATAGTTATTTGGTTGGGTAATTATTCACTATTTTTTCTTTTGCTCATTTATACTTTTAACGATTGCAAGTAATTTTCCGCAGGTGAGTCTACAGAATGATAAAAACGCAAAAAAAGTTGCGAAAAAAACAAAAAAAGATGTTTTTAAGAAAACAGACGATTCCCAATCACCGCACCGGCGGCGGACATTTATCCTGTACAAATCTACTGGATATTGAAAATTTAGGTTGAAAACAACAGCAAAACAAAAAACAATACTGAAAAGGAAAATAACGCCTACATGGCTAATGAAACGACAAAAAATGGGGAAAATCTTAGAAGCAAAAAATCAGAGAATTGAATAACAAAGAGAATAATAGACCATTTTTGCTTGGCAAATTCATAATGGATGTGGAAGTACCAAAAGAATTAAACTTAATTATTAAAAGGATAACAGGAAGCAGGAAAATGTGACAAGGTCTTTGTTCCATATTGAGTTAGAATAACAAAACAATACGTACATTTATGCAAAGTAACATTTTTAATTCTAAACAAACAGTTTGTCGTTAGTTAGGAAAACAATAATTAGACATTCCTAATACATGTCGCCTTCATCATATGGAAGTTTCAGATACAAGAAAACTAATCAAGAAGCAAATAAAAACTCCAGTTATGAAAAATTGCTTTGATGATCTTTGGTAGGAAGGGCGGATGTGGAAGAAGATTGACAAGGAGAAAGAGAAAAAATGAGAAGATCAAAGAACTGGTAGGAAAATAATCCTTTATTGAAAAAGGATTTTTACCTTGATCGACCCACTTCATTAGAAATGACAGGAGATAAGCAAACTTCTTACTACGAATTCAATCGAACGATTGTGGTGGCGGTGATGTGATTATGTCATGACATTTGTATGAATTCCAGTAGTTCCCTTTTGTTGGTTATAACAAAGAGGTATATAATGACTTTAGGTTTAATTTGGTCCATGTTGTAAGATTAACATGATTATGAATGCTTGTTTTAGATTAATATAAACCTTTTTAGTCCTTTGATCAAGATGCATAGTTTAGAAATGCAATTTTGAAATACTAATAATTTTTATTTCACAAATATGTATACAACATTTACAATTAGTAAATATATTTTTAAACGTTACAAGAGAGAAGCAAATTTAATAAACTTGGTGCTCTCGAATTTTTCAAAAACTTAACATCGTTGGTTTGTGGGCGGCTTTATATATTTTTGTAATAAATACATTTTCACAGGAAAAGTAAAATCTGATAAAAATTTAGACATACAATTGATTAATTATTATTATTATTTTGGTAGGCTGGCAAACACCTACCCAACATACGTTTTTAAAGCTCATACAATCATCTAAACCCACACAAGTACCACATTAATAAGTATTTTTCCTACCCTACCTAGTGCATAGAGTATGCCCTTGAATGGAACTAATTATTAATTAGATCAGGGATTATAGAAGTATAAAGTATTATATAGAAATAGGTTTTTTTCTGTGAAGAGCGGCGACGTTTTTGTCAGTCAAAGTAAGGAACCATATTATCATATATATTTAAGCTTTGACGATGTCACCCACCATCATCAATGCCAATTCACCTCCTCCACCACAATCATCCATCATCACCCAAAGCAAAACGTCACCACAAAACATACAAAACAACAATAATAATCCTATTTTATTCAATCACACAACGGTAGCTCGTATTTGTACCATATCATTCATGAGATCAACATCAAATCAACATTCAGTGAATAAATTTATATTTATTCGAATTATAAAATGTTACTTAAATAAATTTACGATGCGATGGTATATTTTATCCATTTTAACATACCAGCTTTATTAAATGTTTACCATCTTAATTTGATTCTTAAATACAAATTTATTAATACACAAGCCTAAACTAATTGCTACCCTAAACTTTCTTCTCCTTTTTCAGTCATAAGACAATAATTTCTAGTTAAAATCTGATAAAATTTAATTGGAATAAACCTTGGATTATGGGGTATTTCCAAGAGGAAATATACTTAACTCATTTATTAGAAAAGTAACCACTTCTATTAATATCGGTGTTATCGTTCATTACCAATCTTAATTAACAGTAATATTATTGAAAATAATCTTCTGCTTAAATAGAACTTTATTAAAAATAGCGACATGGAATATTGGCTACTTGTTTTTTCATATATTAAGTGTTGGACTACTTTGAAATACATATTTCATACTACATTGCATTATTAAGGTTATTCACAATTTGAACTTTTCGTATCGATAAGGTTATTTTAACACATCAAAGACTACTTTGTTTCACCTGTATTGTACATATTTACAACCATTGTGCTGTCAAGCATGCCATCGGAAACTTTATGAAATATTTGAGGACTTTGCTTTTTGACTTTTAGAAAAACCAAAGCTTTTGCAAACGGAACCACTTTTACCATCAGACATAAACGTCTTCATGTGATTTCCATGCTTTTCCAACACTGCACTGCATTTTACAAAGTTTTCTGACCTGAGAAGAAAAACGAACGTTTTACTGGTATTGCTTTGATGCTCTTCTTCCAAGAATTTTCCTCTGTGGCAGACACTTTGAGAAGACGAAGAAAAAGTTGAGGAGATTGTTAATCTGAGCTCAATATGGTATTTACTCTTAACTTTCTAACTGGAAACGTTAAATTTAGCTGAGACATTGGAACGTTGTCACCGCATAGTTAAGATTTTTTGGCAGACTGTTTAGCCCCAAACAGTTTTTGATCATGGCAGGTGGTTCATATTTTAATTTTCAATATCTATAAACTATCTCAAAAGATTAGCGGTATATTGTAGTAAATAAAGGTATATATACATGTTTGTGATATTTAATATTATAATGAGTTTTGTACATGCGGAATGCTCTGTCTAAACGATAATTAGCCAAACTTTGCTACGTAAACTCTTTTAAAAATAGTTACCATAATAAATATATTGAAATAGTTGATAGTTTCACAGGTATCATGTTGCTAGATAAGATAATAAAAGTACAACTAATTTGAGATTAAGATACTTTTGTAATTCATATTCATTATATTTTACTACGATGCAGATGTCCTTGAAGAAAGCATTTTGACAGTTTTTATTTAATGCGGTTAATGTACACATTCATTAATTTAAGAGATGTACGCGAGTATTAAGATATTAAAAAAACCAACGGTTTATGTTGTGGTAGAGTCAACTGTACTACTTATCGTTAGTTTGCGTAAAATGTCGAGATTTACTAAATAAATTGGCACAGACTACAACCGACAACGTGTCTCACATCTGCGTCTGAAACCGAGAGAAAATTTTTTCTTCGATCAAATAAAAGTAAAATAGACGTTAATAGTGCAAATATTGTGTGACCCTACAAACATTTATGTGTTTGAAAAACTTGTATAGTTTTAAAAATCTCAACGTAAATTAAAACCTATGTAATAAAATTGCTGGAACAAATTTTTTGGGGATACATTATTTAACTTTTTAAATAACTGCTAAATTCCACATATTATTTTGCAAATACTTTTCCAGTCTTCCAAGTAGAATTTGATAGGTACAGGTAGCAAATTGTTTTCCTTGATAAAAATGCGTCTCTCAAGAAATTGTATCAGTGTAGAATAATTTGAAATTTTAAAAGTATTAAAATATGTTTATGCCTCTATTTTGGTGATCCTTATGAACTTTGAACCTTTTAGACAATAGTTTCCTATTTAGACAAGTGAATTTAATATACACGATAAACTGCACGCGCATTTGAAAACTTAAATAAACGTGCTACCTACCACCCTTTCGAAGTTTAATCAATCAATCTTCCGTCGTTAATCCTACTCAATGTTCAACAGCAACTGCTCCTTACAAGTTGACGATGTCACTCTGATCCTGAGCCCTTCTTTGGGGCTCCTCTAGATATCAGGTAGAGAGCCCAATAAAATTTGTAGGTGCCCGACGTTTCCGTTCCTGGAGAGGGATTAGCTCGTTACAGCATTCTGGTTGCCTTGAAGAGTTGTACTGCAATAACACGGGTCGCCGATATACATCAGCTGAATCATGACCACTGCTGCTACTATAGTTGCTGTACCTTGATGAGTATCTCTATAAAATTCATAATTACATGTAATCCAATATATTTCACTCTAAAAGCCCTTTACATTTAATTAATCATTTAGTAGCAACGCAAACTGGAACAATCCAGTTTAGTCTAGTGGGGAGCATCATAAGTGAAAATGAAACTTGATTTGGGGGAATACACCTGAGCCACACTAAGTTTGTCTCTTAAATACCAATATGATATAGTAGGACTATATGATCTTTTATATTGGGGCTACTTTTAAGTGAAGTCTACTAAGCCTAGAGTAACAAGAAACCATGGAATTTACCTTCTTCAAAAAATAACATTCTGTAGTAACATAATCTCATATAATGTACCTAACTATAAAGTGTCTACGTAGCTGGTATCTAAGTTTCTGTACTTTGGCCCTTTATCTCCTTTTCGTATACAGTTTACAGTTTAACCCATAATAAGATTTTATTGTGGGCATGAAATTTGAAATACGAGAAGAAAGTTCGTGTCTTTATAGCAGAAGCTAACCTGAAAATAAAATTAGGGATTTAAGTAGCCGGAGAAAGGATTTGTAGAGTGGGAGGTTACTTATTATATTCCATAAGTTACCAGTGTGTTACGTATTTGATATCTAACCTCAAACATGAAATAAATAATACCTATAATTTAATAGCGGTTTTTATCTAGAAAAAAGAAAGTGCTGCTGAGGGGAAACTTCCACGAGTAAAACAACTTAAGATTGCATATGTATTTATATAATGCGTGTCCCACGTACTCTGGAATGATTAGATGATTTCCCCACAGAATCAGAGATGGAAGGATTAAGAAGACGAAAATTTTGGCAACTTCCGCCATCCACTCCGCTAGGGCTAGTGCTGCTTCCACTTCCAGGACCAATGTTCGCACCATTGCCACCACTATAGCCAGCAGTAGCAGCCCCGACAAGAACTTGATTCTGATGGTGATGGTTGAAGGAATGATGACGACAAGGATGAGAGTGAGTACTGCTGTGATGATGAAGATGGTGAGACCGAGCGCTGTTCCTTTGAAGAATGTTCCCATTATTACAGTGAAATACTTCTGTGTAGCTGGTTTGGGGATAGTGAAGTTGTCGCTGGCTGGTGCGTCGTAAGGTGGATGAGCTATTCTCCGGGGAGAATCGAGATCTGCCCATGCACAGCATTACGGAATCCATCATGCACATCAGACCCTGTAAAATATAGATATGGCTTATTTTTAAGTAATTTTGAAAATTCCAAAATTTTCTACTTTTTTGAACTGATTAATATAAATTAATCATAATTTTGTAAATGTCTAATATATTTAGTAACTTTCACTGTATCAAATTTATTGTGCAATCTCTTTGTTTTTCTATCCTTTTTCATTACTGTACAGCGTCATTCTCATTACTGTATCCAGTATCTGAAAACAATGTCATATCTTACAAGTATCAAAAAACAACTGCGCGTTATTTATACCCTGTATAACGCATCATTCATTCCTCGCAATGATTTCTGGTTATTTTTTCTTCTTTCTAGTTGTCAACACGCACTAAAGTTTTTTATTCGTGTGGTCAGGTAGAAAAGACTTGGAATTGATGAGGATTGATGATACGCAGTTGCACTCATGTAGACATAAAGCATGATCAATTACCATTTAGGATGTTCAAAAAGGAAAACAACCCTTGTCTCAGTTCTCACGGAAGCTATCAAACCGCTAGCCAACTAAGTATAAAATGTTCATATTATATAACTATCCTTTTACTTCTACGTCTTATAGTATTTTCGTCATCAAAAAAGATGGATAAAATTAAGAGAAAACTTTCAGAAATTTCTTAGCCGCTGCTTCATTTCAGTCAAGAACGATTGGTGCGATTTGACGCGTCTATCTTTACTTCTTGGAATACATCGGAAGATTAACCAAGAACGTTTTATTCAATTATATATAAAGTATACGTATACTTCATCAAGTCCCTGATAAACTTATTAGGCTTTGGTGTGTATTTATAGCAACCTACGAATATTACAATTCGATTGCCCGAATGAGTTTATTTTAAAAGCGACATTCCAAAAAATAAATTATTGATATACTCACCTTTCTGAAGCGAGCGCTCATAGAAAAATACACGATTGGATTGATACAGGAATGTGTAAACGCCAACAAGTTTATAATCAACATTGTAAAGAAAAATTGTCCTTTGTCGAAGAAGTTGTAAACTTGGGTAATCGCCGTTATGATAAAGTATGGGCTCCAGCAGAACATAAATGCAAACACAACGACCAAAACCATTTTGGCAACCTGAAACACACATAGACGGGGAAATATGCGATTATTTATTAATGTTTAGGCATCAAGAAGATCATTTTATTAATTCTTTTTTTAAAGCTTGGCTTGTTTAGACATAAAATCAAATCATAAGGGGAAGGAAATTTGCTTGCTTCATTAGGCAAATATCACTCAGGCATAAATTATAAATATAAACAATACAAAAATATTATTTGCATGCAGGATTTGGCTGAAATCAAACCTATCCAAGTTTTATTCGCTTGTGTGATTCAAGTGTTTAATTTGAAAAATACGCAAACGTGGATAAACTTTTATTGAATAAATAAAGAGTTTATGTTTTTAATGAGCAGTTAGTGTGTTTCATCATTTCGTTTTATATAAAATTGTCAGACTGGCTTCAATTTTTAAAAGTTTATGAATGATTTTTTGATTGCACTTTTTATTGTATAAAATAAAAACAGATAAGCATACACTTTTATACCTACATAACTAGTCAATCGTAAACAATAGAAACACAGAAATTTTAAAAAACTTGGCA